>JARYGA010042568.1:0-28606 GCA_030545235.1 Helianthus tuberosus
CCAACACAATATAATTGGGGATCAAATCAAAACTTAGTTTAAGTTGCAAGCGGAAGCAAAATGTTTAAAACCCAATGCATAAGTTTAAATGTTTCAAATGTTAACATGGCACACAACTGTCCATGTCCCACAACGACCGCGCCTCCCCGTGCAAGCTCCATAAGCATCTTACGACCTGCAAGGCATGTAACAACGAATCAACAACAAAGTTGAGCGAGTTCACAGTTGGTTGTTTAGTTTAGTGTTTGTTTCGAAAACCATGAGTTGTTTCGTAAACCACGAGTTAACCAATATCCTTGTTTCCCAAACCATATCCAAAACCAGTGGGGGTTTCCCCATGTAAACCACTAGACCGTTACCATATCGACAACTGACGAACAATAAGTTGTGCCCTACGTCAATGTCTATCATCATTGACTAAGTGCCCAGATCCATTGACTAAGTGCCCAGATCCATTATACACGTCAATGTCTATCATCATTGTTGTGACAACTGTGTTCTGTAATCATCGTATAATGTAAAACAATGTCACTTATCAATAAAACAATGTACTTTGGTGTTATTATATGTTTTTTGGTTTTATTATGTGTGCTATTGTGTTTGATGATCTTACAATTTGATTCGATTCCGATTTCAAGCTTTAAATCACTTTCTGGAAGGTTATACGCAAACTGGTGCATACACGCAGTCAGTTTGACGCGACGTACACTCCGGAACTGTGACGCAAGCTAAACATACCCTAAATATCCTTTACATAACTTAGAAATAAGTTTCGAAGGATTCGGTATGGCAAAAACATATTTATTTGAACTAAAGGGACTAATTACGACAAAACTGCTAAACGAACGTTGGTGACCGCCCGGATAATATTTAAAACCCGAAAATATTCTGTTATGATTAAAATTTTATTTTTAATCAGGTTCGTGTTGAAAAATAAATTAAAACGCTTAGAAACGTTATTTTTTTCAAGTTTAAGCGCGTACCGCGTGTTTCTGCGCGACACAGTGCTTCTACTGCAAAACGCAGACAACGCAGCCAAATCTCGGCAACTGAAATTTATTTCAGTAATATTTTGGCGGGTTTATTTTTATAGAATAATAAAAATATTTTAGAACGCCATAAACCGAGGTTTAAACGCTAGATAAAATACCCGGTACCCAGTTAAACACCTACTTTTATCTAATATACCATCAAAATTACACTTGGACCCCCTCCCCCTTGATATTTACGGTCATGTATGGTGAGGCCCCACCAAATTTTTGTAAGATCTTGCAATATATTTCATTGGATCTTTGGTGACACTTGTATGTGCATGCCAAGTCCATATCCCTTCCATATCTTGCCATACATCTCCATAAAATCCTACAAGATCATCCTACCTCCAACAACACTCAATCTCCTCCTTCTCTCCTCTCTCTAAAACCGTCCACCATCTTCATCTTCATCACCATAATCATACCTTCAAGTCTTAGTTCATCAAGATTCATCCTCATTTCATGCTTGTTTCAAGTGGTGTGAAGATACAAAGGGGTTCCCAAGGTGTTGTCAAGTGATTACAAGCTTCCTATCACCAAAATCTCATCCCACAACCTACTTGAATCTTGAAGGTATAACACTTATATTTAAATCATACCTTTGATTCATAGTTGTTCTTGATGATTTGAAGTTTCTTTTGAATCTTGGGATTTTCACTAAACTTGAAATCTAAAATGAAATGGGTCTTGAAACAAATAAAAATGGTGGTGATATATATGTATGTATAACCGTACATATATATGTGTGTGTATGAGTCTTGAAGTTTGTTATCTTGTTAAGTACTTGTTTATGTTGTTACATGTTCTTGAGTGGTGGTAAAAATGCAAGTATTTGGTGATTTATGTATGATATGTTAAATGTAAATTACTTCAGCAAATAAATCTGAATAAATCTCATATTTGATGTTTTTAAACTCATAAAAAAATGATGTTGCTATGATAGTATGCTTTAGGCACTTGTACATGTGAATATATGTTGGTTTAAAGCTCAAGAAGTGATGAAAAATGGCTATATGTCAAAAATAATTTTTGAACAGGTTATAAACACAAAAATAACATTTATTTGGTAAATTATAATGGCATGAAACTTTGACATAGGTTTAATAGCTTTGCATGTTGTACATATAGCTTAAAAAGTAGTAAATTATGTGAAATTTGCATAATTTATGTGCTTTGTTTAAGACCTGCACTATCATGAGTATAACCATTATTTTATTCAGTAAATAACATGGGTTGTGTTAAAATTTCAAGTCATTTCGATTTGGGATGGTTTGGGTAACGTTTGATGCAAAACTATGCGGTAAAACGGTCAAAAATCACCTTTTCGGAGGACTTTTACAAAACTATTTTAGATCAGTAACCAAACTGATATTTTTGATATAAAAACAAGTATTTTAACTTATATTAAGTTTACTTGGTGTTTGTTAGTCGTACGTGACTTCCGACGCCCAAAAATGTTACCGAATCGCTAAAATAAGTGCTTTTCGACATAACTAGAATGGGTTGTTCATAAGTAAATTTTATGTGTTACAATGTGCTATGTGTTTTACAATATGTGTATGATGATGTGCTAGTGTTGACGAGATTATGTGTATTACGCTTGAGTATATATATACATATACACCAAAATAATAAAAAATAATAACTTTTCGAGAAAACTCAAAGTTATGTGAAAATTATAAGTATCGAAGAAACTTCGGTATTTTTGTGAGTTTTGATTATTAAGTCATTCTTATTTAATTTAGGACGAATAAATTGAGGGATCGTGTTAACATATAAAAACGCACCCAAAGGTGAGTACATAGATCCCCTCTTTTTACTATTTTCGATTGTTTTGGGGTGATTCATATGTATCAAAACGATTTCAATATTCTAACGATGGTTTCAAAACGATTGAGATGGTTTATACAAAACTAATAACGATTTCGATAATGTGAACGAACTTGTTGGTGGTAATTACATAACGAATGACATTCATTAGCATTGATCAAGCCGACCAGTATTAGGTTATGGTACCATAGGATCCGACAAATCCCGTTATCCGACTGCACCCATGGTTATGTGTGGGTTATGTGGGTAACGACCGAAACTGATGATTGTTAACTTACCCTTTGGAGGTTTGTTAATGCAAGAACGAGTTGAACGATGGGCGAGTCACAAAGGTTTGAATGTTATTAGCGAGACGACCAAAAGTTGTTTTCACAATTAAAACGAGAACGATTTGAACGAGAACGATTGAATGATTTTGAATGATTTAAACAAATGAACGATGATCTATAACGTGAACGAGTTAAACGATGTCACACAACGATGTTTACCAGACTATATAAACCATACGAGTTTTATTTCGAGAACGATTTATGATTTGGTTTACATAAACAAATGTTTTGGGTTAAGATTCTTGGCATTAAGGTTTATAAATTATAACCAATCTATTTTGACTTGGTCATTCATTTTACAATACAAATGGTTTACAAAACAAGGTTTTCAAATATCAATTAACAAGGTTATACGAGATATTTCCACGAGGCATGAATCTGACACTCACACAAAAACTATGTGCTCGCCAACATTTCTTTGCTGACTTTGTTTTTTACATATGTTTCATGTGATGTTGCTTAATGTTGATTACGAATAGGATGCATGCTCACTTAGGACTGGACGAGGCCTTAGTGATTTAATAACGATGATAGACTATGTTTGACTTGCTTGTTTAACTTTAAGACAATGTTTAATATTTAATAAAACGAGACTCTTTGTATCCATGGTTTGAAACGATAATTCTGTTACAGCACTCCCCGACGTTTCCGCCACGGTTTGTTGTTTTACGTGGTCGGGGTGTGACACTTGTCAACCCTAATAGCGCTATTAACTAATGACCCGCTCGCCATTGGCCCGGCGATTAAGTCGATATAAAAATGAGGGACTTCATGATAGAGTTTTGTCTAGTAAGTTAATGTTGTCGTCCTTCCTATGGAGGAGCGGAGGTACGTAATCTACCCAAGGAGATTACGCAGGTTCAAGGTTGTCGTCCTTCCTATGGAGGAGCGGAGGTACGTAATCTACCCAAGGAGATTACGCAGGTTCAAGGTTGTCGTCCTTCCTATGGAGGAGCGGAGGTACATATTCTACCTAAGGAGAATATGCAGGTTCTCTTTAATCTCTTTACCCATTCCCTAACCACCAGGAATCCCATGCCTTGTAGAAAGTGTGAACTCACCTTGGTTTGCTCGGCAGATAAGCAAAAATGGTCACTTAAGCTATGTGTGGTCAACCACGTCCTAACATGGTTACCATACAAGTCAGGTCTAGGTTCAAGTAATGCACATAATTTTTACACATAACCTAACAGGTTACAACATGTAAAGATCATGGCAAACACGTAAAATCACGTTAACAGTCAAGTCCACATAATGTTTACTTGTGCGACAAAGATGGGTGGTTGTTATAGTTGTGTAGGCCCAACCATCTTGTGAGATCCAAAGAGTGAAGCCCAAAAACAATCGGCCCAACCTGTTGTGCGTCTAGCACAACCTTGTGCGACTCACAACGGGTTGTGCGATCCAAACATACCCGGTCCAAATAACATAAGCAGTCCAGCATGTAAACAACCCAAACAAATAAACATGAATCAAATTGTGCGATCCATTTGACCTTGTGTGACTCGGAACATCTTGTGCGACTGGGTTCTGGGCTTTAAGGCCCAACCTACATAATAAAGTCCAAATAGTGTGTGTGGCCCAAGCCTTGTGCGATCGGCACTGTCTTGTACGATCCACAAGGTCTTGTGCGATCATGCATAACTAAGCAGTACCCTGTGCTTATGTAGTTGCACTAATCTTGTGCGATGCACCTTGTGCGATCAGATCAGGTCTTGTGTGACCTGATCTTGTGCGACCGACAAACTTGTGCGATCAAGGGTGGGTCTTGTGCGATTGGTTATCAAATCCCTAGAATCATGCAATCGGTTACACAGTCATCCTAACAGTTTCCTATTTCTCATCCTTTCAATCAATTCAACATTAACAATTTCCAAACATGTAATGATCGATCAAATAGGGGTTTTATCATCGAATCCCTATGAACCCTAATGAGATTCAAAACATAATCAACAATCATACTCATTTACATACATTAACACAGCTCATGTCGTTGATTTCTAGCATGCATACTAACAAGTCTATCACAATCGATCATCCGAATACGAACACATCACAGCCGATAATCATACCTTCGGTTCCTTAACATCATACGATTATCAAACCTACCATGATCTAAATTATACTACACACGTCAACCGATTGTTCATGAACATTAAACCTCATCGATTTACATTACAATCAAACACACATCATCCCTAGATCACCATGTATAACATATAGATCACAACACTATTTAAGAAAACAATAATAACGAAACACTAACCGGTTAGGAGGTAAGGCAAGGATGATCCGAACAAGAAAGCTTCGAGAGAAAGAATGTTTTCCATCGGGTTTGAGAGGGAGAGGAAGGAGAGAACTAGGGTTTGTGTGTGTTTGTGTTTTGCAAGTAATGACAAACAAACTCCCACAAGAGTGTTTGTATGTGTATAAGAGGAGTGGGCCGACCCCCTTACATGGGCTGCCCTTTGTTTGGATACAAAGAGTGTGGCCCGAATGGGCTTGTGCGATCGGCCAAATGTTGTGCCATCGGGCTCGTTTTGTGTGATCATATTACATACATACATGCATTACACATAATCACGTAACATACTATCATAACATACAATTGATCATTAAAGTTTACATAATCATATAACGTTCACATCGGTTACATCAAAGTACAAAGAGGTTTGAAATACGAGTTGTCACATTATCCCCAAGTTGAAAGAAATTTTGTCCCGAAATTTAGCACGTACTCACTGAGGAAGCTAGTTAAGTTGCATGGTTTTCCTGGGGTGTCACACACAGGATGAAAGGATTGGATCAGAGGAGAGGAACTCACTCAGTCCATCTCAGCTGACGTCACCATCAAAGCGACATCTAACAATCTAACAACCTGTAACCACTGTTCCTATACAAACACTGCTAATCTTAACCACTGACTTTATACAAAACAAGTGACACACTAAACTACTGCTTTCTCCTTTCATCAGTGCTTTCCTCAAGGTTGATCAGTCCTTGAGTGGGCAGTCCTTTAGCATCAGCAGATTAAACCAGTAGTGTTTACTTCTTAGCAGTCTTCAGGGCTTCATCAGCAGTTTGAAGGACAGCAGCTGTTGTATACGGACAGTGGATAGAGGACCATCAGATGTTATAATCACTTTCAAGGGGAAAGTCTAATGTAAACAACTGCTTATTATGAATCCACTGTTGTGATCCGGTTTTGGCTCTTATTATCTGTTCCTCTGATAGGGTTCAATCCCAACAGTTCCCAAACCCATTGGGAAGAACAAAGCTGGTGAAGATGTATATTCAGATGGAACAGGAGTTGGGTTTCATCAAGTTCCACCGCCAGTATTAGAAAATTTTTCAAAAAGGAAATCTGGGTTGGATAATGATGATGAAACAAATGATGTAAAACTTCCAGAAACAATCGATGTCACATTCACTTCGTTATCTGATGAAGACAGTGTTCAGTCTGAGGTCGTGAAAATATGGTTGAAAAAGTTTTAAAATCTGACAGTGATTCGACTGAGGACGAAGAATGCTTTTTGAATAATTACATTCCGAAATCAAAATCCCAAAACAACTCAAGTGATGGACCTACTCTTGTGATGTACAAGATGTCGGGTTCTGACAAGTTGTATTCGGATCTTGAATTTCCACTTGAGAATGTGAATGTTGATAAGCTAAAAAATGTTTTCAAATTGGTTGAAATTGATATTTCTGAAGTAGAGGTTTTGAAAAGATCCAAAAGGAAATTGAATTTTGAAAAGGATAAATCTTACTACAAGAAACCTGCTGTAACCTCACCTTTTAATAACAACCAAAAGAAATGGTCGGGAGGTTATCAGGGTGGTAAGAACAATCAGAAAAGAAATTTTCAAAACAAAAGGTTTGTAGAAAAGAAAGTGTTTGTGAAAAGCTCGAGTTCACATTCCGAGAAAGAATCTAAAATTTTTTCACAATCAAATGAAGAATTCTTTTAGAAAAAGGCCTCACAGTCCCAGACTGAACGCACAAGTCAGGTAGTTGACACCCGCACATGCTTCAAATGCAATCAAGTTGGACACATTGCACGAAAGTGCACCAACTCGAAGCCCAAGTATGTGGTTGTAGAGAGTCCGAAGAAGAAAGACGATGTCAAAGGTAAGGCACCAATGTTTGTTGAGAAAAAGATTTTGAAAAAGGAAAACGTTAAAATCAAAACTGAACCTGTAAAGAAGCCGGTAACTAAAACTGATAAATTTTACAAAAGAGTTGCTTCATCTCAACAAACATGGAAACCAAGATCTGAGTCAAAGACACCAAGTTCTGCAAAACCAAAGGTTTCTGAGTCTACAAAACAATCATCTTCAACTAAGGAAATAAATGTTCCTTTGGATTATTTTGAGAAGTTGGAGAAACAAACTTCGACCCCACCAGGGAAGAAGTATGTTCCGAAGAAAGACCAATCATCTGGTCAACCTTAGGAAAAAGGAATTCTTTTTGGATAAAGAGGTTGAGACTAGATCTGAAGAGAGCTTAAAAATGAATGACAAGAATTTCCCACCTTTGTACACCAAAACTACACGCCTAAACGTCAAGCTACCTGAGTCGAAAGAGGCTTGGGTTGCTTCATTTTCTAACTAAATGCTTTGAAATGTGCAGGAGCTCCCGAGATCAATCTCACATTGGATTATGGATAGTGGAGCATCCAGGCACATGACGGGGAGAAAAACCCTGCTGTATGATGTTAGAGGGTTTAATGGAGGTTACGTTGGTTTTGCCGGTAATCAAGGAGGTCGTATCATTGGTGAGGGAACATTATCGAACGGTGTTATCACGTTTGAAAGACTCAATTACATTGCCGAGCTAGAGAATAATCTTCTAAGCATATCTTAAATTTGTGATAGAATGTATTCGACACACTTCACGGATAAAGAATGTCTGATCTTATAGCCGGGGTTTGTCATCCCCGAGGAGTGGATCATCATGAGAGCGCCACGTGTTAATGATCTGTACGTGTTGGATATGAGCATAGCCACGACTACCGTAGGTCAAACTCACTGCTTCATGTCAAGAGCCACTGAAAAGGAGTCGCATTTGTGGCACCGGAAAATGGGCCACATTCACCTAAGAAAAATGAACCACTTGGTGCATAAGGATTTGGTAACGGGTGTTCATCTGAAGAGTTTTCATCTTGAGGGGGAGTGTATTAGTTGCGTAAAAGGAAAACAACGAAAGAAATCACATCCTGGTAAAAAGATGAACTCCGTCACGAGACCGCTGGAGAGAATTCACATGGATCTCTTTGGTCCTGTAAATGTCAAAAGCATAACGGGAGATCTTTATTGTCTGGTGGTAACTGACGACTATTCGAGATTCTCATGGGTAACGTTCATGAAGATAAAAGACGAGACATTTGAGAGTTTGCTGAGACTATTCAGAAAGATTGAGAATTTGTACCGAACTCGAATTCGCAGAATTAGAAGTGACAATGGTACAAAATTTAAGAATAACAAGATGGAAGAATTTTGTTATTGAAGAGGTATACTGCAAGAGTTCAGCACGCCGTATACTCCACAACAGAATGGAATCACAGAAAGAAAGAATAGAACGCTGATCGAAACGGCGAGGACAATGCTTGCTGATTCCAAGTTACCGATATATTTCTGGGCAGAAGCAGTTGCAGCCGCTTGCTATACTCTCAATAGGGTTCTTACTGTGTAAAAGCATAACAAAACTTATTTTGAGCTGATCAACAACCGCAAGCCTAATCTCGAGTATTTGGAACCGTTCGGGTCACCCTACACAGTTCTAGATCCTGATGGAAAATTTGGTTCAAAGTGCTTTGAAGGTATCTTCGTGGGGTTTGCTAGTCCATTAAGAAGAGTCTTTGTTCCAAGCATGAAAAGGATCATCGAAGCACAACACGTTGAATGTCAAGGTTATACAATGGCACCACAGAAACCCGCAGACTCATGGCGATTCAACTATGATACTCTATGGGATTCATTTGAGTTAGAGGAAGAGCCAGAGTTCTTTGATGATTTGGATATTCTACGAGAATATGAAGCATCTGAGGAAAGGTTTCCAGAAAAGTCTTCTATACGTCAACGACAATCTTTCAATGATGATGATGCTGGTCCAAGTCACACTAGAGAGGATGATGAAGTTCAGCAATCTCTGACATCTTCGAAACGTGAACCTGCTTCTGAAAATCAGACGGTTGTCATCGATGATAATTCAGAATCTGATGAAAGGCCAACATTTGATCGTGGTGATTTAGAATCTGAGGGAGAGCAAATCCAATCTTCAAATCAGACAATTCCTGTCAATGAAGAGGTTGCGAATCAGAACGTTACGAAATTGGAAGGCGAGGTGGATGTTCCTGGTGAGGTGATGCCGAGGACTCTTTCATATCATCCAGAAGAGTTGATCATAGGAGAACTACAGTCAGGCGTTCGCACCAGAAGACAAATTGATCATGGCCTTACTTGTTTTTATACTAAAGTTGCTCCTATACAAACCGAGTTTTCACTTAGTTGTTTCATTTCACAGATTGAGCCGCTAACGTACAAGGAAGCACTAACTGAAGATTCATGGGTCAACGTAATGCAGGAGGAGCTGAGTCAGTTTGAGAAGCTAGGTGTATGGAAGCTGGTGGACTTGCCTGATGGTCATAGGAAGATAAACACAAAGTGGGTGTTTAAGTGTAAGATAGACGATAAAGGGGTTATTGTTCGCAACAAAGCTCGACTCGTAGCCCAGGGTTTCAGTCAGCAAGAGGGGATAGATTTCACTGAAGTGTATGCTCCGGTTTCTCGACTTGAAGCTATCAGAATCTTCTTAGTGTTTGCTTCATGGGAAGGATTCAAAGTGTTTCAGCTAGATGTGAAGTCAGCATTTCTCTATGGCAAGGTGAAAGAGGAAGTATATGTCAGACAGCCACCGGGCTTTACCGACCCAATCCACAAAGATAGGGTTTACCTCTTGGACAAGGCGTTGTACGGCTTGCATCAGGCCCCGAGAGCCTGGTACGAGACGCTCTCTCGAGTCAACAAATGAAGAACTCTGCAAAGATTTTGAGAAAGTAATGAAGCAGAAGTTCGAAATGTCTTCAATGGGGGAGAGGAAGTTCTTCTTAGAGCTCCAGGTTGATCAACTGGCCGAGGGGACGTTCATACATCAGACAAAGTATGTTCATGATATTCTGAAGAAATTCAGGATGTCAGAAACAACTCCAATGTCCACCCTGTTAGCAACAAATCATGGGATAAACCCTGATCTCACCGGAGAGAAGGTCGATGAAACATTATACCGCTCCATGATCGGATCGCTGATGTATTTGACGGCATCAAGGCCTGATATTATGTATCCAACATGCCCCGCTACCCGATTTCAATCAAGTCCCAGAGCTTCACATATGACGATCGTTAAAAGGATATTACGCTACCTGAAAGGAACTCCATCACTAGGGTTGTGGTATCTAAAGGATGGTGAATTCACACTTGAGGGGTACTCTGATTCGGATTTTGGTTGCTGCAAAGTCAATGCAAAATCAACAACTTCAGGTTACCAATTTTTCGGACCCCGACTGGTCACGTGGCAATGTAAGAAGCAAACCTCTGTTGCCTTGTCTACATGTGAAGCGGAGTACGTATCTGCTAGCAGCTGCTGCTCTCAGATCCTGTGGATTCAGCAACAGATGCGCGACTACGTTTTGCAATTTCTTACCTCACCTATTTTTGTTGATAATGAGGCAGCAATAAACATAACAAAGAATCCGGTTCATCACGCTAAAACCAAACATATAGAAATTCGTCATCACTTCATAAGAGATTGTTATGAAAAGAAGTTGATACGAATTGAGAAAATCCACACCGACGAACAAAAAGCTGATTTACATACCAAAGCTTTCGATAAAGCTCGTTTTCAATATCTTTTAAAACTAAATGGTATGAAATTGTTGTCGGATGCAGAAAAAATCATTGGCGTTGATGAAGAAACCGAGGCAGATGATGTTGAGAAGCAGACTGCTTTGGTTTATTACATTTTTAACTGTTTTGGTATTTAGGGGGAGATAGATATTTTTTTCAGAAAATACAAAAACATTAAAAAATGTAAAAAACCAAAAACATAAGATATTTCAAAATCCAAAAACAATAGAAAAACCCAAAAGGAGTTTGTGTAAAAAGGGGAAATGATAGTACATCAGCTAGACAGTTACAGTATGCTAAAAATATGTAAAGTTTTAAAAGCGTTAAACAGTCTCGCTGATGATATGCTGATAGATTTTTGCACACTTAGTAGATTTTTCGGGATAAACCTAAATCACAACTTGCTTATTACGTGGGGACATCTCTCAGATATATAGGTAACCCCTGAAATCTTGTTTGAAGGGCTTTCTATTTCTGACATACTAGGTCTTTGTGCGTGATGATGTCTGGGGTATTATACCAGGACTTCTGATTTTGCGGAAGCAATAGCCTAGTCCTCGTATAATACTCTGCACTGCTTTAATCTTAAAGCCTAGCCTCAGCATAAAAAATGATGAAACATTGAAAGATGATAATCATGTGCTATTGAAGAAAAGATCCCCAAACGGGACACACCGAAAGTCGAGCCATCATCTCTTTGTCTGAACGGAAGTTCTAACCTGAGCTCTCATGGCCTCGCATTTACCCATTACAGATATCATTAGTGTACATTCACCTGTAAGACTGAATATAGGAGTCTGGATACGGGAATATATTCTGAGGTGGGACACACGTATAAGTTAAGATCTTAATACACTAAATTCGTATCCTGGTAAATTGAAATTTGTGAGAAAATTTAAGAGGATCAGTATATCGGCAATCTAAGTGAATTGTTTAAGTCTTAGTATGTAATCAAGCTTAACGATACTAGTAGCTTGTCGGTAGCTGATATGATCCCCTAACACACTCACCAAAAATATGTCTGTAAATAGTTACATTTACTACTTTACATTTACTGCATTTCTTTTCGTTTAGCTTCAAAAATCCAAAAAGATTTCATAGTTTTCTAGTTTAACCTTTCTTAAAATCACAAAAATATTTTACATTTCTGCTTTAGTTTTGTGACAAACCAAGGTGGAAAGCGGATCTTCAGATTCGGAGAAGAGAAGCGGAGCAGGAAAGATTCTGAGCTGGACAACTGGGTTGGGAGCTAATCGGAAAATTGAGAAATTCAAAAGTCAAATCAAGTTCATTAATTTGATACTTGATTTTTTTTTTCTGAAAAATGTGTTTGAGAAATTGAACAAAAATGTCAGTTTGATTCGTTTCGGGTCAACCAAGGTCATTAACTTGGACTTGGTCGGCAAATTAAGTACCTAGGGTCATTAACTTGGACCTAGATACTTAAGTGGATTTCTAAAACTGGACAAAATCTAATAAAACAAGAAAAGGTCAAAAGTCAAAAAGTTAAAAGAGTTGTGTTTGGATCGAGCGGCAATCCAATTGGGTGGCAATCCGATCGGACGACCATCCAATTCATGGTTGCTATAAATAGGAGGTCAATGACTCAGTCAAACCTTTCACTCGATCGGGCGACCATCCTATTCTCTCACACACTCTCACACTTTCTGATCTTGATTCTCATTTTTTTCTTTCGACAAGTCATTGGATTGTTGGTTTGCACAACCTTCTCAATGGGAAAGGTAAGATTTCAAGTCCTTAACAGTTAAATTTGATGTTTTGATGTGTGTTCTTGATGACGTAAACTGTTCGGACCATAGATCTCAGATTTAGACATTTTTAGGATGATTTGATGAAATCTGAGCATAAGGTTTTGTTCACGACTGTTAGATCTACAAGTTTACCATCTCAATTTGTGCATTAACATGTTAGATCTAGGAGATTTGATGCTTAGAACGAGTCGACAGTCGGTAGGGTTTTTGTCAAATTAAACCTTGATTAGGCCGAGTTAAAACAAGATGAACATAGGGATTTGATCGCCTTTGAAAACTCTACGTAGATCTATGTTCAATTTGTTGTTTTGCCTTAGAAAATTTTGGTGTTCATGATTGTTCTTATCTGTTCTTCATTGTCTTTGAATCGAGTGGCAACTCGATCGGGTGGCAATCCGATCGGGTGACCCCCCGATCCAATGCATGCTATTTGATTGAATGCAATTTTCTAAGTATTTGATGTCTTGATAACTGTGCTTAATCTGGTAAACTGTTTGTTGTTATCTTGGAACTTGTGCATTTACCTGTTAATAAGTTGCTTTTGGGAAGAATGGTAACCCTATCGGGTGGCAACTCGATCGGGTGGCAATCCGTTCTAAAGCATTTTCATTATCATTCAATAACTGTCAAGTTGATCGAGTGGCAACTCGATCGGGTGGCAATCCGATCGAGTGGTCATCCGATTCATAGCACTACTTGTTTGAAAAATTGTTTCAAGTGTTTACCTCGATTTCTGTGCTGAAAGTAGCTTGGAAAGTTTGGCAACCCGATCGGGTAGTAATCCGATCGGGTGGCAATCCGTTCCAAAACACTTGCATTTTATGATCATGCATATCATAAATCAAGTGGCAACTCGATCGGGTGACAAACCGATTGGGTGGCCATCCGATCCTTATCACTATGTCTTAGATATTGTGCAACCATGTCATGAATCGAGTGGCAACTCGATCGGGTGGCAATCCGATCGGGTGGCCATTCGATCCTCTTCACAAAACGACAAATACTCAAAATGATTTCAATATTGTCAAGGAACGAGTGACAACTCGATCGGGTGGCAATCCGATCGAGTGGTCATCCGATCCATGACATTCTCTCACAAAAATGTTGACTAAGTCAAAGGTGCTCCTGCTTGTCACATGAATCGAGTGGCAACTCGATCGGGTGGCAATCCGATCGAGTGGGCATCCGATTCACATACATTTGACTTATGTTGACTTCTCATTACACATGATGGCAATCCGATCGGGTGGCAATCTGATTGGACAGCCATCCGATCCTCAGTACTATACATTTTGAGAACTCTAGAGTTAGAAAAATTTTTGAAGTTTCAAAATTTTTATCATTTATCATGATTGTCTCAAACACTGTGCAAATGTTAAAAATAAATATTTTTGCAGGGAACAGCATCAGATTGGGAGAAAACTCACAACATATATTGTTTGTTGGAAACACAGTATACAGACAAGACTATATTTGAAGTTATAGCAAAGTTCTTGAGAGAATGCAAGATTGCTAAGGCCTTAACTGACAAGACTATTGTTTATGAATCCCATGTGAGACTATTTTAGAGATCAGTGAGGTATGAAGAGAAAGAAAAGATGATTTACTCTGCAGTGAGAAAGAGAGATGAGAATGGACAGAATGTTGATTTAGAAATTAAGTTCAACGTTGGTGATTTAAGAAGAGTGTTAGAATTAGATGATTCTGATAATGATCCCACCATTATTCCAGAACGTCTTTGCAAAGGTTTATGGTGCAGGATGGGATTTACAGGGCACTTAAATGGGAAAATGGGTAAAACAATGTTCAGTAAACCCTACAAGCTCATGATCCACTGCGTAGTACATGCATTATCACACAGGAAGGGAGCTTACGATGAAACATCTGATTATATCATGAACATAATCACCTGTATGGTGCTGAACATGCCATACAACGTATTGAAGGTGATATTTGACTACTTGGTAGAAAATGTGAAGGCTGGAAGTACAAAGTACATCATGTATCCTCGGT
Organism: Helianthus tuberosus; assembly: GCA_030545235.1. NCBI lineage: Eukaryota > Viridiplantae > Streptophyta > Magnoliopsida > Asterales > Asteraceae > Helianthus > Helianthus tuberosus. Next base: position 14,883 of record JARYGA010042568.1, read on the forward strand.
TCATACATATGATGATTGATGATAAGTTCAAGGACATTGAAAAGAATGATGATGATGTTCTAGGTCTGAGGAACATGACAGAAGAAACTATTAGCAGACTAACTAAGGGTCCTGAACCAAGAGTTAAGAGAATGATATGCAGAATTAACAATCCAGCATATGTTGCTCCAGAAAATGATGCGTGGAGACATGAAAATAATGATTCTGAGGATGAAAACGAAAAGATGAATGAAATGGTTGAGAAGAGAACTCGTTGGTGGTTTGTGAAAGATGGCAAATGAAAGAGAACTCCCAAGACATCCCTTGTTGTACCTATTCCAAAGGAGCCGGTGCCAAAGATTGTTGTTAAGGGTATAGTGAAAGGGGGAGTCATAAAAGAAGTTAGAAATTTAAATTGTTATATTATTCTAATGAAATCTTCAATGTCTGTTTTGCAAGGCCTACAAAAGAAACACAACAAAGTTTAATTGATGAAACAATGTTGGAACCATCAGAAGTTATTCAACAAGGAGTTGATCTACTGAAACATTCTCTTGAAAGTTATATAAAGAAGAATGAAGAAATTGCTGCTCAAAAGGCTCAAATTTCAAGTGTTCAAACAGAAAGTGTCAAAGTTACAGAGCCAGAAGGTGTTGCTCGTGATGATTCAAGTGAGGATGCAGATGATGAGTCTACAGAGACTGAGACAGAGCTTGATCTGACAACACTTGGTCGTGGAAAGGCTAAGTTGAAAAAGAAGCCTAAAACGAAGAAGAAAGCATCTGATGATGAAGATTCTACCTATGTGCCACCTGAAGAGAAAAAGAAACTTAAAAAGAAACGAAAGGCTGTTCAGACTGGTGTACTTTCAAGAAGTGTTAGAGCTAGGAAGGGGTCTGCTCCAGCACACAAAGATCAAGGTGTTAAAAGTGAAAAACATGTTTCTGTCACACCCCGAAATATCAGAGCTTGGCGTGACTGGACGGGTATCTTAATTGCACAGCGGAAGCAAATAAGCAAAGACTTTCTAGTAATTGAACGCCCACTAAGTACTCGACTCTTCATGGTTCTCCTATTCCAACCGTGCCACAACTTTGGAAAGTAACCTGAGAAAGAAACATGCGAAAAAAATCAACATAACGTTGAGCGAGTTCATAGTTTGTTTGTAAAAGATTTGAAATAAATCTTTTTGAATAACCGGTTTTTGAAGTATTGTTGTGAAAACGAATTTAAAATCATTTTCTTGTCGAGTTACTTGAAACTCTGTATGAAAACATGGTATGTATCTCGTATAAATCAAGTATTTCTGTATCTCATGTAAATCAAGTATTTCTGTATCTCGTATAATTCAAGTACTTCTGTATCTTGTATAACTCAAGTATTCTTGTATAAATCAAGTATTATTGTATGTATTAAGGTTGTTAATGGGTTGCAAGGCCATTAACATGTGACACGGCATAGGAAGTCACCAAACCATAGGCATTTATATGTAGTCGATTCACGACTGAGACACAAAAACACTACTTGGTTCTAGTTGTCACCAAGAGTGGGGCTGCCCTGACACCCGTTAGATCTAACCTTTTGTTCTGCGGTCTAAGTATGTACACGATTAATGGTGCTTATGGTACCCTATTCGTGACACTATTTCTCGTATCATTCTTCAAACGCATCATACTTGGTACTAGTTATCACCAAGAGTGCTTCTTGTTTATGTATTCATCATATCAAGTATCAATTTTTCAGTTTTTGTATTCTTTATGTCAAGTATCAATTCTCATGTGTTTGTATACTCTTGTATTTGTATTTTCTCGTAGTTTAGAAAACTAGAACTCGTGTGCATGCATATTTAAAAAATACGCTAGTTTGAAAAACCGGTATAAAACATAAGCTTTTCGTAAACCATTTGTGTCAGTTAAAACTTGCTTGTAAAATGGTTTAGAAATATGTAATTCTTGTATGCTTTGCAAAAAGCGCATGTCTTTCCACCCCAAAAACATTTAGAAAAATGTAAAACCGTAAAAAGGTGGGGTGATGAACTCACCTGAATATTCTTGTGCATAGCTAGCTAATTACGACTTCGTGATGTCGTTTCCAAGACTTGACTTGCTAGCGTGCATTCTACAATATTCCTAACACGGAATATCTAATAAGTTTCTAAATAACGCAGTAACTAACTACGTGTAATCGAGCTCTACCGAATCGTTGACCGAACGATATGACGGTAAATTGTCATCTTAAAAGAAGCAAAGAAGTTATACTTGTTAGCTCGTTTTAAGAAGTCGTATGTTGATATAAAGGAATATGCATATGAAAGTAATATATAATAAACTCTTATTATTTAAATTGCGTCTTGTGTATATTTGCCAAAAATATACGTATATGTCGTTTCGGCGTTTGTAATAAATATAAAAAGTTGTATTTATTTTGCGAAAGTATCATCGAGTTGTTTGAGTTTGAAATAAATATAAAACTATATTTATTTTTATAAGGGAATTCGTGTGGTATAAATATAAAAACTATATTTATTTCTATAAAACGAATTCGTCGAATTTCTGAAGTTCAAAACAACTATGTTTGTCGTTGTAAATATTTTCCGAATCGTTGTTTTTGTAAGTTGTAAGTTGTTGTCGAAAGAACTTTATATTCGTATCTTGTTTTTCAAAAGTCGCTTTATATCAAAAGCACGTTTTGTTTTATAATAAAACTCGCTTTATTTTACGGATTTCTCGAAAAACGGGCAGAGTTTCCTCTGTTTTTGGACGCCCCGACAACACAAGTTGTCGTTATTTTTCAAGATACAATCAAGATTCAAACAATAGAAACAACATTTATGCAAGTTTTTGTCGAATAAGTTGAAATATAAACTATACTTGTAATAGATCGGTTCGAGCTCGTTTTTCACGTGATATATAAAATTATGAAAATAACGAAATAAAACGCGTCGTTGATCTTTACCATCTTCATGTCGAAATGTCGACTGAGTTGACCGGGTCTGAGTTGACCGAGTTGACTTACTGAGTTGACTCGGTTGACTGAGTTGACTTACTGAGTTGACTCGGTTGACCGAGTTGACTCGGTTTGACCGAGTCAACCAAACCGAGCTGAGTTGACTTGCACCAAACCGCACCCGAAACTGTATAGTGACCCGAGCCGAAGCAGCACTCGTATCCGTAACAAATCTGACCCCGAACCTGCTGGATTTGATTCGTAACTTGATCAAACGAGCAACGAAAAAAAAAAGTAAAATAATAAACAGATGGCATAACCCAGCCACCACCACTGCCCTGTGGTGTCTTCAGTCGTCGCTCACGGTGGAGGTCCGCCACCGTCGCCACTCCGGAGGAGAGAATCCGACTGCCATCAACAATCGTCATCATCATCGAGCACAAACATAAAGAAAAGGAGACAAACAGAAAGCTGGGGAAGGGTTTACCGTATAGCTCATCGGATAATAGCAAAGGCCACCAGATAATGATACGGACCGCCGGACTTTGACACCGACCGCCGGACCGAGTAAAGGACCACCGGTCACCACAACCACCGCTGGTTCTCTCACTCTCTTCTCGATCTCCTTCTCTTAGTCTCTCTCTCTCTCTCGTTCAATCGGGTCGCCGGAAAATGTCACCGCCGTTCTCCTTCGTCGCTCCTTCGCAGACGGCCGCCGGAGAAACCAGCTCCGCCGCCGCTCGCCGTCGAGTCGTCACCCTCACGCGCCGCCTTCTCTCTCTCTCTTTCTGCTTGTCGCCGCCGCGTGCCACCACCCGAAAGTGCTGGTGGTCGGCTGATTAGGTATCGAGAGGGGGAAGGGGAAAGCAGACAAGGTGTGGGTGTGGTTGTTTGTGGTTGCATAGAGAGAGAGAGAGGGTGCTTGAAGATGAGTCTGCATATTTTATTTTGTTTTGTTTGTGTGTAGATCGATATGCAGATCCTTTATATAGAGATTTGAGGTTTAAGTTTTCTTTTGTGTATTTATATTACATGGTCACAAGTTTTACCCAGTAAATCAAAATCTCTTTGAGAGATTTGAAGAGATTTGGGTAGGATTTTGTAGGATTATCAAATCTAGTAAAGTTCTTGACAATATTTTGTAGAGATTTGATAATATCTTAATATATTATGTACCAGTTTAGGCTTGTGGGTTTTGGGCTTGGGCCCAGGGCCCACAAGCCCAACTCATGTGTAAGCGGTCCGTAATTCCTACGGGACCCGATATCGCAACCCAAACTCCATAAGCATAAAAATGTTCGTGAAACATCCATATTTGTCGGTGTCGTCAGTATTTCGTACGGTATCAGTCCGTTGTCGTTTGATGTTCTGCAGATTCCACGCGAATCTTCATACGCGTACTGTATAGCTGAACAAACGTTCCTGGGCACTCCAAGGGCCTGGTTAAGTTAATTTGCGTCGTAAACACTATTTATTATCGCGTAATCAACTGTTAATCACCTAATTAGGAGCCGAAAATCTCCGGTTGTCACAGTTTCAACTTCTAAAGGGCCTGAAGCAGTAAAAGTTAAAAGTGTTGAAGTTCCCAAAGAGCCTGAAGTACAAAGTGCTGAAGTGCCAGAAGTTGAAGTTCAGAAAAATGTTGGTGACGATGATTATGTTGAAGTAAGTGTTCCTCCATCACCACCACATCCAGTGAATCCAGAGATTCCCGAATCTTCAAGACCAAAGAATACAACTTTTCATGATCTGTTTGGAGAGCTTCCTCATGCTACTGGGGTATATAAAGATGATATTCTGGATGATGATTTTGATATGTTCAACAATGACGCCATAAAAGCTTTGGAGAAGAAAGTTGGTGAAGTAGAGAAAGAAAAGACCAAAGCTGAAGCTGAACGTGACGTGTTAAAGAAAAAGATTGAAGAGCTAATGAAAGAAAATGAAGAAATAAAGACCGTCATGATAAAGCAAAAAAAGAAGATAAAGACAATGGAAGATGATGTTGAAGATAATGCAAAGCTCTTTGAAGTTATGCAAAAAGAGATTTATGATATGAATGTGAAGCTGGTGAAGATGAATGATATAAACAAGTCGCAAAGTCAACTGATTAGTGAACTACATGAAGCATCGGCAAATGAGTTCAAAGTGATGAAGTTGGAAATGGAAGCAATGAAGGCTGATAAAGTTATGAAAGATGATCAGCTCAATATGCTTTATACAGTAATGGAACATCACTTGAAAATTGATGTTCATTCAGTCTTCAACAACATTGAATTCATAAAGGCCGAAGAGTGCGAGTTGAAAGAGAAAGGAGGTTAGCCGAAGAAGCTACTCAAAGAAAGAAAAATGTTATAGAAGAGAGTCAAGAAGCAGGTGGATGTTCGAGTCAAGTTGACGTAGATATGGTTGATGCTGAAGCTGATCATGATCAAAGCTTCGTTCTTGGTGAGTCCTCTCCTCTCTTTTACAATCTTGAAGATGTTATTCGCCAAGTGCAAGTAGAGCAAAGAAGGCAAAAGGGAAAAGAACCTGAAAAGTTATTGTTAAAATGGAAAGAAGAGGAAGATGTTGAAGTAGAAGAAGAAGAGGAAGAGAATGAAGATTTAGACGATATTCTTGATGCTGTAGAGAACTATGATCGTTCATGGGATGATTTCATTGATAAAGATGATGATAAAGATCAAGGTTCTTCTGGTTTACTTATTGTGAATCCTTCTGTCCAAGAGAAGATTGATGATCTTATGAACGAAGAGATCAATGAACAGGATGATGATCAACAACAAGAGTCTTCTTCATCTGGTAAAAAACATCCAGACCAGGTATACCTCACACAACCTACTGTCATTTATTTACATGCTCGCTTTGAGGGGGAGCTTGAGGTACTCAGGTCAAGGGCAGAGATGTTAGAGGAATTGGGCTTAGGTGATGGGAAATTCAAGTTCGGTATAGAAGATGAGATCCCTGAATCACCAGAAAGGGAATATGAGTTTAAATACCCCCAAGAAGCTGACAAATACAATGATGTGATTGTTGAAGATGCCTCTGATTCATCTGATGAAGAAACGGATTTTCATTATTCTGGAATTGATGAAACGTTTCCTTCACTTGCTGAAATGTTTAAAGATCAAAATGAAGATGAAGTCAGGAGAAAGATTGTTGAAAAGATTACAACGGAAGGTATTCCGAAAACCATTCCTAGAGAGAATGTTGCTGAGGAAAGAAAGAAGTGGTTCAAGATAGTGCCCAAGGAAAGAAAGTATATAAGGCCACTTCAGTTCTTTACACATGATAAAAATATTTCATAGGGAGACATTCTGTCATGGGGCTATCTGGAAGACTTGCAAGTGTACGCCATTAGACGGGAGCAAGGGGTGCAGTATTTTGAATTCTTATCAGATATCAAGACCCTCCCGTGGTGGGACATTGATGAGTTGGTCCAAACAAAGAACATAAAGCAATTTTACTATGGTTTGGAAGTGAAGCAACACGACCAACACTTATGGGAATATGTGAAGCAGCAATCAAAGGCAAGATATCCTGACTGGCAGCCTCAATATCCTAAGCAAATTGTTACTATGTTGGAGAATGGTGAGAAGGATATTACTCTTGATATCAAGCTGCCAAGGTGCTTAAAGAATATGCCACTTCGAGCTAAGGAGCAAGATTTCTTTAAAGATTTTCAAGGGTGGTTGTATAATGAAAGTACAGCGGAAGCGGTGATTTCCTTATTTGATAAGTCAAAGGGTGAATCAAGAAGGATATGTGTGCTAGACCCGATGTGGCTAGTGAACTGCTCGAAGAAAGATATCGATTGCCTGTTCTACAATAAGATTGTGTATGAGAAACGTGATAAAGAACAAGCAATGCAATATCAGAAGATCGTGGATGTATGCTTCACGAAAGACATCAAATCTGGGAGGTACTGGAAGTCCAAATGGAGAGATCTAGAGATTGATGAATTTATGAAGAAGTACAAACGTGAGCAGATATTTAAGGCTATTTCTGAGAAAGCTGCAAAGATGGGAAAGTTCAAATGGATGAGACCGCCTCCAACGGATCAAACACCGATTGAAAAGGAAGAAAACAAGATTCCTAAATGGGACAGAAAGCGTGACGGTGATCCAGTGTACAGAAAATGGTGGATTGAAGAAGGAAGAGTTCTGAGGCGTAAAATGTTAGAAGAAAGGGCAGAACAAAGAAGGCAGAGGGCAAAGGAACGAAGACGTAAGAGAAAAGATTGAAGACTATGCTGGAAGGACTACAACTACATCCAAGGGGGAGTCTGTTAGTTCATATGTCTGTAGCTTCCGTCAGCATGGAGTCTTATTTTGTACTGTATATTTCTTTTATATGTATTTTGTAAATGTATGTGTAACGAAAACACAGGGAACAGTGATGTATTGTAAAAGTGAAGTCCGATAGGTTGACTAAATGTCATCCGATGGGATGGCCACCCGATCGGATGACCACCCGATCGGATGACCACCAGATCGGATCCCCACCCGATCGGACGACACTTAAAGCCTCCCTGTTGTTGCCTATAAATACCCGGCTTGGGTTAGAAATTTTAGACTTTTGGCTGATCTGGTACTGAACCTTTGTCACTCTGCTTCTCTACTAGAGTTCGTGTACTTTCAATCATTCTAATAGATAATCAGAGGTGTTTAAACGTTGAATTCTACTCTTGTTGATTCCTAGACACAATCAATGGATTCCGCACATTGATCGTGATCGATTCATCCACGTTCGAGATGAACAGATCCTGATCCGAAGGCCTAACACGAAAACCCTAAGGTTCTCTCCTCCCCTCTTTCATGCGTGACGACAATCTTAGGATCTCGAAGCCTTTTATCTCGTTTAAACAAATCACTTTGGTATCACGGTTAGTATTAATCCTTGTCCGTTATTAAAATCCTATTGTTATGAATCTTGTGTGAGATTAGGGTTTCATTAATAGTTTTGTAGATCTAGAACTAACATGATGTGGGGATTTTGATGATTTTGTACATATTCATGTTCATGTTGTGATTTGTTAATTATGCGTAGTGAATCGATGGCATGATAAACTAACATCCGATTGTGTATGGTCAATGATCGTTACATTTTGATGATGATGAAACTGTTACATTTTGGGTAGTCGTTAATTGTTCATGAGTATTGTTGTTTGATCCATTTATCATGATGAAAAATGTGTTAACTATTGTTACGAAATTTAGGAATTGAAATCGTCTGATGAGGTGCAGTGGCGAAGGTTTTTCCCACAAATAACCCCAGGTAGACGAAGAATGTAGTCTTCGTCGACTGGTGTTTGGCGAATCTCTGGGATACTTCGTTGCATTCATTCTCGACGAAGAATGTAGTTCTTCGTCGACTGGTGATGACGAACCACTTAGATTCTTCTTCGTTGTTATTCTCGGTGAAGAATAGACCTTCGCCAACAGGATTCTTCGCCGTGAAGGCAAAGGTTCAAAACAGTGAAACAGTTATGGTGATTGTGATATTGGACACTTGTGTTTGTGAAAGTCTATTTGTTGCATGATAATAATATTAACTAGAAATGAGGATCTTGACTTGACTAGTGTGAGTAGCCAATTCATCTGTTAAATGTTATTATGAGACTTGCACATGGAATGTGGATTTACATGAGAACTACGTACCTGCTATGTGCTATACGGTGATCTTAGCGGCATATGTAATCTGTGAAAATACATGTAATGTTATGAGATCTATTTGCATATGAAACCCATACACTTGTTATGTGATTTTACGACAAACTTATGGATCAATGGGTTGCATGATTAACGGTTACGACTTGTATAAGGACGTGTGTCCTACCTGTTTGCTATGTGTGTAACATGTACGATGGATACGTGATATATGTGAACATTATACTGACTATTCTTGGTAACCACGATAGGGTATGGTGACCAACTTGGAATGGGTAACGTAACATACCGAGCAAATCTAAGGTGAGTTCACTTCTCTCGAGCATGCGTCCCGGTGGGTGGGACAATCAAACGGGTATTCCTGAGAGGAATAAGTCTTTCTGGGTAAAAACTGGGATGTTGGATAATACACGCATTTCCTATCACCTTAAGTCCCATCTTCTACCGAATAGTTACCTGAGAGGTAACGGGGTATTAGTTAATAGCGCTATTAGGCTTGGCAACCTCACACCTGTAACGCCCTGCGTTTTCATACTTTCCATATTTAGAAACCATTGCTTGAAATTCTATTTTTTTGGAAATCTTGTATTCCTTGTAATCGTATTTCGTTGTATCGTTGTAAAATCCGAGACTTTGATCGTAATGAAACGAATCTTTTATACATCGTTTATACATTGATGCGTGCACTTGTTTGATAAATGGTTCGTAATTCGTATAAACGTAAGCTTAACTCGTAAACAATGATCGTGTATTCGTAATCCTTAAATCTTCATACATTTAAACACTTAGTTATTCGATTATAAGATTAAGTCGTATGTTTTTTTTCACTTGATCATACCAAACTATAAACCATACATACTTGTTACATTTCATGTGTTATACACACCTATGTTATCACACTTTTTGCTAAATTAAAACATGTCATTTATGCATTTTGGACCTTGTTACAAGTTACATACATACTAGACACCATGTAACACTTTATTAAACATCAAATATATACCTTCTAATGTCAAAATAATAAAATAAAATAAAAATTATAGGGCTATTAACAACCTTGCATCAGCCCACTTAATTTCCTTGTTTTGAGTTATTTAGCCCACTAAACACTTCCAAAGCCCAACCCAATGAAACCCTAATCCATCCCCTATATAACCCAAGTCTCCTCCAAGCATTTTTCACTTTCTAAACACTCTCCATTCACTCTCAAACACTCCAAACCGTAGCTGATTGCAGAAGTTCGAGCAGATTTATACCACTTCACTAAAGTGAGCATAACTCACTCAATTCTTATCCAATTCACTCGATTCTTTTTCCTACTACTTTGTGTTGACCTTAGCTACGTTTCCATGGGTTTTCCCTGGAAAACCAGAGCCTGGAATGTGGCCAAAAGGGCTCCAAAGTGGACTGATTTTTCTGTTCTTGTTTCAAACTTTGATAAACTTGTTTAAACTTAAACTCATCTCATACCTATGTCCTTATGCTTATAACGACTTCTATGGTTAGTTAGGCTTAAAAACAAGGTTGAGACATTCAAAATCAGAGGGATAAACCTCACAAACTTTTCGTTTTGTTCAAGGGTTTTAACCCACAAGTGATGCTCAACTTCAAGACTTGATGATTCTGTGATTTAGGATTAGCTTGGGCTAACCTAATTGAAAATCCACACATTGCTTGATGTTTTCTCATAGATTAGTTGTTCATATTCTATTGTTTCATGTAAGTTCATGACCCTCTTTGTTGTACATAACAACAAGTGTAGTGGTGAACAATAGAGGTACCTAAATGGAAGCTTTGTTCTTCCTACCTCATGTATGAATTCCATGATACTTAGAGGTTCCTAAATGAAGACTTTAATCTTCTACCTCATGCTTGACTTATATGATGTAATATACACTATGTAATACTTATGTAACAACCAAATAATCGAACTCTTGGTGATGAACTAATAGACATTCGTCAAGCTAGTAGATTGTATCATTTTAGGCCTTGATAACTTGTCACGGTTCTAATGGAACTTTGTTCCATGAAAACATTTAAACTCTTTTAGAGTTTCATAGTGTCAAGAGCAAGTGTCATAGGTGTTAGATGATTATTTTCATATGTTTATTTTTCATGTCATTTAAACTCCAAATCCCTAGAACCATACGTAAACACCTCTTAAACTCCAAATTGAACACATTCAACTTCCTAGTCTCAACAACTTCGTCACATGGGATAATCGAAAAGCATATGCAACTTTGTGAGTACACTTGACCCATTTTCCTTTTAATACACTTTGGGTGCAACATGTTTTACTTGTTAAAATGCACGATTCACAAACATGCTTTTATTCGTTCAATCCTTGTACATGCTTTGCTATGATTAGGTTCATGCTAGAATACATACTACTTGTTAACTTGGCTTAACAACTATAGCGCTATAGGAGTAGCACACCACCCGACGGAGTTTTGTTGTGTCTTTATTCTATAACGGTCTCGTCATTTTTGTGTCGAGGGATGCTAAATACTAGTGGACACTAGAGTTGACATATTGTTATGCATGATAGATTGACCTTGTATACCAATTGCTATGTTGGATTCAAAATACCTTTTTATACATATGCCACGAGTCTAAAACTAGTGTACTCGCCAATACCTTTGTATTGAACTATGCTTTTAAAACATGTTGCAGGTTTAGCGATGATGTTGATGATGCATGGAATCTAGTAGGATGCTTAGATACACACTTTAAATTTTGTATTTTATTTGTATTGTATTTCATTATTCATGTTGTATTTGTTTCAAATCCATGTAATTGACTCTTTAGAAATGTAATGAAAATTTATCATTTGAATACTTGTCACAAATAGTGTTATGAAGTCTCTTGCAATCTATTTCGTCTCACTCCGATGTTTCCGCCATCGGTTGGGGTGTGACAGATTGGTATCAGAGCCATAACTATAGGGAATTAGGAAAAATTGCCATGCTTTTTTTACCTAGTCTATAGTTCTAGAGTTTTATTCTTATGTTTTTCTAGAACCACTTGCATGATACTCTATTTGCTCCTTATTTATTTTCTTTTGACCTTTTAACATATATGTCATTTTGTCTTAATACTTGCTTTATTATTTGTTAATACTTGTTGTATTGTCCCATTCTATATGTGCTATTCTTGAAATGTCTTTTACGAGTTATTTTCTTGAGATGCTTTAGGTGCTTATACTTGTTATTATTATTTTGAACGTATGTCTTTTTACTCATTTATACTAAAATCGAAACCACTCTTAATACACAAATGAGACGACTTCACCAAAATAGGGGTGAAACCCACAATTTGGTGAACAACTCTCAATCCATCTCCTTTTCCTTTTTACATGAAATTCACCATCAAGTTAGGAGTGAAATCCTCACCTTGTGGAGAAATTCAAATTTCAAAATTATAGTGGACCCTCGTCAAAGTGTTGAAATTAGATTTTCACCCGACGAGTACCAACCACACTTAGGATACGAAATCGTCAAGTTAGGGGTGAAACCCGCACCTTGTCGACTAGTTCCACTCCTTGAATTTTTTTCATAAATCCCGCCAAGTCTCGAAATTTTGATTGATTTGGGACATGTAGTAACCGGAAGGGTAAGTACCGTTAACCGACTTGTCGGCGAGAGTATTTCACCTATTAGGCCAAAGCATGCTCTTCAAATTTGAAAGACTTTTCGACCACTTTGGTTAGTCAAAGTTCCGTTTTGGAACCATCAAAATTTTAACCAAACATGTGTTTATATTATTTATCCTATACAATGCAATCTTTCAAATTCGAATTTACTTTCGATATTTTCTTCTCTCACACACACAACATGTTAAATCTTTTTCATACATTTATACGTATGCATGATCTCATATAATTTCATTCATATTCCTTGTAACAACAGATGGCGACATATCATCGAGATAGGAGTGATTTCCTTACCTTGACGATTAACTCCACTCTTTTTTTTACTTAAAATGACCTCACCGACGAGTTAGGAGCGATTCCCTTACTTAGGTGATCGTTACCAAAACTTTACCTCAAAATATCCTACTATGCAAATCCGATCATGTCTTATACCTAAATCATTTATCATTTATCAAAATACCTACCTATATCAATTCCAAAATACATTGTTTTATCAAACGTACTTCTTATCCTACAATCTATTTTCACATAACTCACATACACAAAATTCTTAATCATACCTTAAAACGTTTTATTTCCCGAATTTCAAAACCTTACGAAATGCTACCTATCAATTTAATCGGTCCAATGAATCTCTGGCCCATGAACTTCATATTCAACTTAATCACTAAAACACGCACACATTATATCATCATACTAGAGACTTCCATTCTTAATCGAAATCAAACTAACCTTTTTCAATTACTTATAAGATCTTATAGATGTTATATGATCGTTTTACCTAATACTCTTTTCAACATCAACAAATCTTTTGTTAAAACTTTTAACAATCACTAAGTCCTTTTGCTAAATTTCTTTTCTAAGGATCCTCATTTTCACAAGAACCTCCTAAATTCATTATTTCTTGTTTGATGAAACGAACTTACTTTTTATCGAAAACCTTTTTCCTACACCAATTTACAAAACACGTGGGCAAGAAGACTTCATGGGGACCGACCATCTTTGGATTACGTAAACTCTTTTAAAACAAAAGTAGCATTTCCATTCATTACAAAATACATTATGCTTAACCAATGAGTACTTTATATCATCTTACATATACAAACTATATTCTACCCTTCAAATCAAGCTCAATCTAATTTTGATTCGATAAACTCAACGTTTCGTTTAAACAACTATACATGCATATCATCATACACATTTTAGTCGATATCTCGCGATAACATCATTCATATCGTTCGTATTTACATACTCAACCTTTTGAAAGCTTTTATACGCTTAAATCAGCTATGTCCCAACGTACACTATATACGTAAATTTTATTATTCGTACCTACACTTATACGCATACATATTGTGCTTATACTTATACTCATACTACTCGTACGTTTTATGTTTATACTCATACTTACGTGCATATTCATACTTAAACTTATACTTATGCTCATACTTTCATTCATACTCATGATTCATACATTCGTA
>JARYGA010042569.1:0-41657 GCA_030545235.1 Helianthus tuberosus
AAACTGGGATTCACTCACCAGTATTTCTTGCTGATAAAATCTTTTAAACACGTGTTTCAGGTAACTTAGTGTGAAGCCAATAAAAGCCAGCTGGAGAGCACTGAAGTTTTAGAAAAGTGACCATAAAAGTTACCTAATTAAAAAGGAGAATTGTTTTCAATAATTAGGGTTATTCCCTATAAATATATTACAAATGAAAATCGGGTTTTGTCCCACTTGTTTATTATAAATGTATTATCAACAAAACTTGGGTTTTTTCCCATTTATCTATTTTCAATATTTTGGTGTTTAACTCTGATAAAAATATTTCCTAACTACGGTCCTGATAAAAATTTCCGCAGCCAAATTAATAAACACCGATACCATCTGACTGGTTCGCGGCTCCCGCTCCCAGGGTGGGGTCGGGAGTTGTGACCATATTACCGTACATGTACATGCAGTTACATTTATCCCAAGACACTAATTTTTACTTGATGCCGATAATGCCCTTGCATGTACTTTCTCTTACTATAAAGCAAAAAGTAACATCAGACTCTGTAACAACTCTCATTAAAATTACTATTCCTTATCTTATTTTGCCCAATAGGAAACCCTAATTGAGACCCCCAAGTAATCTTGCATGACCCCTAAAATTTTCTTAATATCGAAACTAGGATCAGGGCCCCTAAAACTCAGGGGGGGCAGTATTCCCTAATTGGTATTATCTAAACAGTTCGCTGTAGAAATCGAATTTTATCGAACCGTCAACTCACCCAGGCTACAAACAGACGTGGCTACCCTATGCTAGAGGGGGTGCCCTCGTGCCACGCGCCAGGCCCTTGCGCCACGCGAGGGAGCCGGTTTTTCAGTATAAATAGTAGGGTTTGGCACTTGCATTTTGGCGTTGGTTCGACGTTAAAATTCAATTCCTACACTGAGATATCGTCTGTTTACTTCAAAACACACACACAGCACGAAATTCTGCCGCGATAACAGGGTAATAACTCGATCACTGCTACGATTTAATGTCCGATCGATAAAAACCAATCCGATGGATGTTTAAGTGCTGCCTATATTTGGGCTATACTTTGTCATTCGTCGTGAGGGTTTTGATCTCGTGAGTTGTCGTAAAAGTTGTATTAAGTTACTGACCTAGTTTTTCGTGTGCATTGTTATTTGAATTAGGTTAACCAGGCTAAAATCAGTAGGCTAAACACTGCCTGTCTAAACTTGCAATGTGAATCATTCTCTTTTATCAAATTATTTCCAAAACCCTATTTATTTTCAAAGTTATAATTACAGGGATTAAGTCTTTGTAATCTTCAATTACTGCCGGTATGTGGGGTTTTGTATACATTACTTGATACCCGTCACCATTGGACAACGGGTTAGCCAATGGGTGATCTGACCATAGTCACAGATACAGTCGAGTGACAAATACCGATTTGGGGTAATTGGTTGATAGAAACAATGTAATCACCCTTAATACTGTATATTATAACAAGGTGTCGTTTTGTGCAACTTGAGTGACTCGCCAGTATTTCCCTGCTAATAAAACCTTTTTAAAACATGTTTCAGGTGATCTGCTGTGATCTAGGAAAAAGTGTCGTGTAGCACTGCAAGCTTGAAGAAATGGCTCAATAAAATAAAGAAACATGTTTTTGTAAAACAGGGGATTTCCCTGAGAAATCACCTTTATTGTAAATTATGGGTGTTATCCCCAAATTATGAAATAAGATAATTGGGCATTTCAAGTTTTAAAAGATCCTTTTAAATTTTCCGCAGACAACTTATTAACTACCACGGGTTTCTGTCCCGCGGCTCCTGAAACGGGTAAAACCGGGACGGGGGCCGTGACAGAAAAAGGTGGTATCAGAGCCAATGATTTAAGCTAATCAAGTATTTAGAAATACTTAATTTTTCTGATTACCATTCTGTGATTATGTGAAAATCCAATTTACAAAGTTTTAACTTAGAATTTTGTGTGTTTCTTCATGTATGCTAACAGCATGAATGAATTATCAGAAGCACTTCAAAACTTTACTATCCATACCACAGATATGGATACCACTGATACCTTCATTGGCTACCAGGCTGATACTGAAGAGCCAATGGTATTCCAAGCCCAACCTCAGGAGAAACCAAAGCCGAAAAAGAGAAGAAGACTCGTAGGCTGGAGGCGTGTGCGTAGGAAGAAACCAACGGTATAGAAAGTTATAAAGACTGAGGATTCAAAGGATAAAGGCAAAGGAAAGGAGATCGGGGAGAGTTCCAGGCAAGCTCAGGAAATGCCATCGTGGTAGGAGCTGGATCATAAATTGGGACTTAGTGACCTCATCGGACCTGCCGATGAAAACCTCTTTGATTACCCAGCAGAAGCACAACTTCCAGTTAATCTGGAACCTGCTATCCCAGATCCTATTATCCACCCCTGACCTCTACCAGGAGAGCTAGAAGAATGGTGGACAACTGACTGGCAATTTCAGAATCTTTTAAATAACCCTAATACCTTTTCCCCACAATTTGACCCTGAGCCTCCACTACACCCACCAATGAGCACCGAGAACTTGGCTGAACTTCGCCACTATGGCGAGGAGCTGGTGGACGTAGGAAATAGAATCCGAGATGTGGGAGAGAGGATATCATGGAAATACGACGAGAGGGAACGTCGTTTCTGAGATGCCAACTGACGGGGATGGTGTGACTGTGTGGTTGTGCGGATATGTGTTTAATAATAATATAATAATAAAAATATAATAATGTAAAATAACTAAAAATAAAACTTTGTAACATATCTGGTAATGTATGGATGCATATTAAAATATATAAAATATGGAAGTCGAAAAATCGACAATTTTGGCTATATGTGTTGACGTGATTATGTGCGATTCTTTATTATGCTTAGTTGTTATTTATTTTGTGCTAATAAGTAATATATATTAATTACCAGATGGAACACGCCGGTAATGAACCAGTTAACGAAGTTAACCAATCCGAACAAAACCATGAAGATCAATTTCTTAATAGGCAAGATATAGAGAACATCGTTGCCCAGGGAATAGCTAATGCTATTCCAGCAATCATTGCTGCTGCCCGAAATCCAGTTGAGCCTCAACCAATTATTCCTAGCAAACGTACTCATGAAGACAACTTCAGTAATAGCGTAAATGGAGGCGGCAACATTAATAATAATGATAATGATGGGATGCAAGCCCCATTCCTTAAAAGAATGAAAGCTGCAACGCTTGGTTGCACTTACAAGGAATTTCTTGCCTGTAAACCTGTTGAATTTGCAGGCAATGAAGGGGCGACTGCTGCACTGCGTTGGTTGGAGAAAACCGAGGCAGAAATTAAAATAAGTAAATGTGCCGAGGAGGATAAAGTCATGTATGCTTCTCACCTTTTCAAGGAAGAAGCACTAGAATGGTGGAATACGGTACTACAAGCCAAGGGAAGCGATGTGGCTTATGCCATAAGTTGGGAAGAATTTAAACGTCTGGTGGAAAGAAAATTCTGCCTAGAATATGAAAAAGAACAAATGGCGAATAAATTCCTTAGCCACCGAATGGTGGATGTGGATTGCCGAGGGTATACTTTGAAGTTTTTCGAATATGCTCGAATTGTGCCTACTCTGGCTTCGCCAGAACCGGTACTTATTTCTCGCTATATTTGGGGTTTAATTAGCGAGATTCGTGATATTGTCAAAGCTGCAAGACCCCGCACAATCGATGATGCGGTGGAATTAGCCAACACCTTGACTGACGGACTGGTACGTACGCGAGAAGAAAATAGGAAAAAGGAGTTAGCCCAAAAGATTACCCAAGGATTTCGTGTGGGTAATAATAGCAATTTCAAGAAAAGAAGAACGGGACAATCTTCCACTCCGCCATTCTGCAGGAACTGTAAAAAGAAACATTTTGGAAAATGTAATGAACCCTGCAACTTCTGCAAAGCTATAGGACATCGTGAAGAAGATTGCAGAAAGAAAACAAAGATCTGCTACAACTGTGGAGAAGCTGGGCATTTTAGACCAGAATGTCCTAAATTGGTCAAACCAGCAGATAACAAGGCCAAACCGGCTGAAGGAACTAACAAGAAAAACGCAAGAGCCTTCCAATTGACCACGCAGGAAGCCGAACTGATTCCTGACGTAATAGCTGGTACGTTCCTAGTTCATGACGTTTATGCAAAAGTATTATTCGACTCTGGTGCAAACCAAAGTTTTATCAATACTTCCTTCTGCCAAGCTCTTAAACAAACTTTAACCAAACTTAGGCAGATTTATACAGTAGAAACGGTAGACAGGAACTCTGTTAACATAGATACGGTTTTGCAAAAAGAAAATATAGAACTTTCGGGTCATAAATTTTCTGCAAACCTATTACCCATGAATTTAGCTGGATTCGATGTCGTGTTAGGAATGGATTGGTTAGTAGCCAACCATGCTCGAATCCTTTGTGATAAGAACTCCATAGAAATACGTGCACCTACAGGAGAAGTAATCATAATTACAGGAGATAAGCTGCGTAAACCCATGAAGTTCATTTCAGTAATGAAAGCTGCTAGTTATGAACGAAAGCAAGGAATAGTGTATATGATTTCAGTAATCATTAGCACTAAGGGTAAGGAACATAAGGAAATTCCGGTAGTATCAGAATACTCGGATGTATTCCCAGAAGAATTACCAGGATTACCACCAGATAGGGAGGTAGAATTTAGAATTCATTTGATTCCTGGAACTACACCCGTAGCAAAGGCACCCTACCGATTAGCACCCACCGAAATGTTAGAATTGAAAAAGCAATTAGATGAGTTGCTAAGTAAAGGATTCATACAACCTAGTTCATCCCCTTGGGGAGCACCAGTGTTGTTCGTAAAGAAGAAGGATGGTTCAATGCGAATGTGTATCGATTATAGGGAACTGAATAA
This sequence comes from Helianthus tuberosus, assembly GCA_030545235.1. Taxonomy (NCBI): domain Eukaryota; kingdom Viridiplantae; phylum Streptophyta; class Magnoliopsida; order Asterales; family Asteraceae; genus Helianthus; species Helianthus tuberosus. The sequence goes on from JARYGA010042569.1 coordinate 4,909, forward strand.
GGTTACAATTAAGAATCGATACCCATTACCTAGGATTGACGATCTTTTCGATCAACTTCAGGGGCTAGATATTTTTCTAAGATCGACTTGCGCTCAGGATATCATCAGTTGAAAGTACAAGAACAAGACATACCTAAAACTGCCTTCAGAACTAGGTATGGTCATTACGAGTTTACAGTCATGCCCTTTGGATTGACAAATGCTCCCGCAGCATTCATGGACATGATGAATAGAATCTGCAAACCATATTTGGATAAATTCGTAATTGTATTCATCGACGATATACTTATTTATTCCAAAAGTCAAGATGAGCATTGTCAGCACCTGCATGCACTCTTAACTTTGTTAAGAAAAGCTTTACGCCAAATTCTCGAAGTGTGAATTTTGGCTACAGGAGGTGCAATTTTTAGGACACATGGTGAATCATGAAGGTATTCACGTAGATCCCTCCAAGATAGAAGCGATCATCAAATGGAAGGTCCCACAATCAGCTACGGAAGTTAGAAGTTTCCTAGGATTAGCTGGATACTATAGGCGCTTTATTAAGGATTTTCCAAAATAGTTGTACCATTAACTAAGCTAACATGTAAAACGGTTAAGTTTGAATGGGGACCCAAGCAAGAAGAGGCTTTTAGGATTTTAAAACAAAGGTTAACCAACACTCCAATTCTTGCCTTACCAGAAGGGACAGAAGATTTTGAAGTATACTGTGATGCTTCTAAACTAGTATTAGGATGTGTGCTAATGCCACGCAAAAATGTAATTACGTATGCCTCAAGGCAATTGAAAAAACACGAGGAAAACTATACGACGCATGACTTAGAATTAGGGTCGATAATTTTTGCCCTTAAGATTTGGAGACACTATCTGTATGGAAGTAAGTTTACTGTCTATACAGATCATAAGAGCTTAAGATATATATATATGGGCAAAAAGAATTAAACATGAGACAACGAAGATGGATGGAAATCCTAAGTGACTACGACTGTGATATTCAATATCATGAAGGAAAGGCAAATGTAGTAGTGGATGCCTTAAGTCGTAAGTATCATGAAAAAAAAAAACGAGTTCGTGCTCTTAGATTAAGTTTACAATTAGACTTAATGGAACAATTGAAAAATGTTCAAGCCACAACAATCAAGGATGATGCTGAAAGAATGAAAGGAAGAATAAAGGAATTAGAGCATGGAACTGATGGAATTTGGAGATTCCATAAAAGAAGAATTTGGGTACCTAAGCAAGGAGAATTAAGAAATAAGATTTTAGAGGAAACCCATAAATCTAGGTATACCATGCACCCTGGAAATAATAAAATGTACCAAGATTTAAGAAATAACTTCTGGTGGATAGGAATGAAAAAGGACATAGCTAGATATGTATCTAAGTGTCTAACTTGTTCACAAGTTAAGGCAGAACACCAGAAACCTTCAGGGTTACTTCAACAATTAGAAATGCCTGTCTGGAAGTGGGAACTAATAACCATGGATTTTGTTACTAAGTTACCCAAAACCAGAAAAGGTAATGACGCAATTTGGGTAATTGTGGATCGATTAACCAAATCAGCTCGTTTTCTACCCATGAAGGAGACCTTTAGCATAGAAAGGTTAGCCAAATTATACTGATAGGATCTGAGTTTGGTTTTGATTGTGTTTTTACGTTTGAATTAACATGAAGATGGATGAGTTGTGCAGCGGAATTAAGATGGAAACAAACTTTGCACACAATCAAACGAGAGAATTGCTTTAATCAAACATTTTCCACAAAGAACCGAAAGATTGAATTTATTTCAATAACGATTACAATGCAATGTCTGAATACAAACTCCCCCTCAGCCTGAGCTCACAGTGTTTGTTCGTGCAGGAAGAAGATTTTGCAAAGAGCTAATAGAACAGTACAGAGCACTATTCTATTTATAGGCACGAGCAAACCACTGAGGCATCAAAGCTGACGTCACCATGAAAGTGACATCTAACCTCCTAACAAACTCTAACCTCTGATCTATACAACCTCTGCTATGCTAACTACTGCTATTACATTTCATTACATAAAGACATTTAAACTACTGCTGCATCCTTCGACTGATGTGAACCCAGCAGTACTTGTCTGGATCAGCAGAGCTTGACTCAAGGCAGTAGATTGAACAGCAGAGCTTTAGTCTTCCATCAGGCTTTTACTAGATCAGCAGTTTGTAGGTCAGCAGTTTGTACGATCAGTAGATAGGAGGTCAGCAGATGTTGAAACCACTTTCAAGGGGAGAGACTTGTATGTATAACATCTGCTTATTCTGGATCCACTGCTCTGATCCAGTTTTGGCTTTAATTATATGTTCCTCTGGTAGGGTTCAATCCCAACAATCTCCCCTTGGAACAGATAATGCCAAAACCCTTCATTATTGTGGAACTTTATTGCCTCATCAACAGGTCCCTTATCTGACCTTTAAGTTGTAACTCAAAGTCTAAGGCATCTATGTCATCTTCATCCCTACCAAGTGGAAGATCAAGGAGATCCTGCATATCTTCAAGACTTAGGCCAAGTGCTTGTTCCCTTGATATTTTCTTCACTTCTCCACTAGACCTGATCATAGTCAGTACATGGGTCTGTTTGTCAGTTTCCCACTTTAGTACTGTTGAGCCTGGTGGGTTTCTTGGGAGATTTTTATTAGATGAGGTATTTGGAGATGCTGGCCTATTGATGACTGTCTGAGCAGTACTTGCAGGTTGATTCAGGCCAAGAGTATCAGCTATCATCTGCTTAATGCCTTCTTTTACAAACTTATCTCCTGCCTTTAATTCTGCCACTGTTTCAATAACCAGTTGTTTTTGTGGCCTTCTTTTAAAGATGGCTGCACCAGCTGGAGCAGTGGCTCTCCTGATTTGCAGCTTTGAGGGTCTTTTTGAAACCTCTGCCTCAGGATAGTCAGGTTTTTGTGGAGCAGTAGGATATGTCTTTCTTAATTTCTCCAAGCTTTTGTATGTAGCCATGACTTTATCTTCTTTCCATCTCAATACTTGATTCAAAGACCCATAATCAGCAGCAGCTAATTCCTCTTTCATTCTCCTCAGCTCTACCCTTTTATCAGGTACATTCTTTTTGAACTTTGCCCATTCTGCAGGAGTATGTTTGACCTTATTCTTTATCATTTCTTGAATCCTGGTTGCTTCTTGTTCAAGCTCAGGAATGGTCCACTCCTTGTACATATGTTTTTCTCCCTTGTATTTCTTGGTTGCCATGATGCTTTCAATGTAGTCTTTTCTCAAAGTTTCATCTGCTCTTTCTGAGATTTGTTGACATACATTTTTTGCAAATTGCTCTAAAGATCTGACTTGTGTAAGCAAGAATTGGTAATTCTGCTTAATTTCTCTATCAGATTTTCCTTATGCATTTCTTTTTGAGATATTATCTGCTTGTTTAGATTTGACTTTCAAATATTCTTCAATATTGTTTGGCCTTGGATATCCTTTAACTGATGGAAACTTCCTTTTAGCAAGGTCATCCTCATAGTAGAAGGATTTGATCTCTTCTCTAACTGCTTCAAGTTCTAGAGGAAATTGGACACCTGCATGAGTAATGACAGGGATTGATTGTTGTACTGGAGCTGATGAGAGAGGAACTGGCTTTGGTATTGTAACAAGCGATAGAGATTTTGAAGATGTTGGTGGTGGTGATGGTGAATCATCATCTGGTATGAAAATCCTTCTCCTTTTTATTTTAGGAGAGGCAGATGATGTTTTTGGTGGATCAGTGGTGGTGATTTGAGTGGCAGTGGTTTGTGATTGACTAACAGCTGTTGAAACAACTGGTGTTTCAACCACTGTTGTCATTACAACAGATGTTGTAACATCTGCTGTCTTCTGCTTTTTGGCAGGAGGCGATGGTGGTGATGTTGTTTTTGGTGGTGATAAGACAGTGGTTGTGGTGTGTGTTGAAGTGATAATAGTTGTTGAAACCTCTGAAGTACCAGCAGTAGTTGATACAGCATGAGTTACAACAGCTGTTTGGATGGAGGTTTGATGTTGGGGGCTTTTGGATGGTGGTTTTAGAGTATGCTTTGTGAGTCTGGATGGTGTGGACTTGGATTTCCTCACTTTTCTAGTGAGATTTCTTTTTAGCTCAGGATTTTGAACATCCTTTAGCCCAGAACAACCCTGCGCATTCAGCTCCATGTAAGCTCTCTTTTCCTTATTCCACCTTGACATATCCTTTGCCGCTCTTTCCCTTTTTACACTTGTTATAGCTTCATCAAGTGCATTTTGGGTAACATCAACCTTTTTGCTACCATCTGGCAAAGGTATCTGCTTGGTCATATTCTCCGTTTCTGGTTCTATGTAGAGACCATCATCTACTCCGTTTTTCTTCCATTCTTTAATTTTCTCCCCCTTTTTGGCATTATCTGGGGGTAATTGATCAATGAAGAGAACAGTTGGAGGAGCAGTGCCAGTGGTTTGCAATATGTGGGCCTTGAGTGCCTTGATGTCTGCTTGTGTGTTCTTGAACCTTGACTCCATTGTGTTTCTCAGCTCTTGTACATGTATTTCATGTTGCTGATCAGCCATTTGTTTTTGTTGTTGGTGAAAAGGTTGAAATAGATTCCAGAGCTCATTTGCAGCAGGTGCTTGTGGTGGAGCAGGTGCTTGAGGTGGAACAGCAGTGGATTGCATCTTTTGTACTGTCAACAACTGTTGTAGCATGTCTTTGATATCTGCAACAGCTGTATCTAGTTTGTCAACTCGTTCCGTCAAATCCAGATATTTTAAACCATCACCGAATTTAATGGGATCATCTGATTTCCCACTAGCAGTGGTTTTATCAGTGGTTGAGGTAGGGAGTGTACTCCAAACATTAACCACTGATGCCCCTTTTTCTTGGTACTGGGGTCTTCTTCCTTCAACACTTGACAGCCTTTTGATGTTGCCAGTGGTCAAAACAAAACCACTGGTGGATGTCAGAGGTGCTATGGAAGGAATTGCCTCCAAGGAAGTCTTATTAATGTAACCACTGTCCAAATGCAAACCAGTGGGTTCAGCACTTGTAGTGGCTGCTTCACTTGGATTACCACCAAGAGTTACTTGTAACTCAAGGGGTGTAACCTCCTCAGATTGTGTTGGTGGGTTAGCAAATATTGATACATCAGACCCAGTCATTTGTTGAGGCATGCTCTCATTGATGGGTGATTGAGAAGGACTGGTTTGTGCCTAGTTCAAATCAATTGCTTCCAACAAAAGTCTAGTTGGTGGAGGAATTGTGAATATGAGGTTTGGTGTTAGAAGAGAATTTGCCCCGGGCATTGGGCTGTGGATGATGGAAGCGAGTGATTCCAGAGCATCATATTGTGGAGTCCCTATGTGTACAACCTGTTCTTTTTTAGAAGAATCAGGAGGAGTTTCGGTTATGGGTTGAGATATTTGTACCAACTGCTGTGAGGAAGTAGCAACAGTGGTTTCTTGTGACTTTTGTGCTGTCACTGGCATTAGCTCTGGTATCTCATCCTCCAGAGTTGCCTTTTTGATGGGTTTGGTGGGTTTTTGAGTTTTCTTTTTGTTTGGCTTTTTGGTGATTGTAGGTGTGGGTTTCAAAGCAGTTGTTTTGCTACTTTGATCACCTTGAGCAGTGGGCTCAGCAGCAGATACCTGAGGAGCAGTGGTAGCTGCTAAATTCTGCTCAGGCACCTCTGCTTGTGTTTTGCAAGGTGTTGACATTCTTGTAAAAGTTTCAGCAGTTAAGTTGTGCATTGAAGAGATTCGCCTTGTTTTATTGCAGAAGGATCATTCTTACCAAGTTTCTTTTCAAAATAATAACTTAGAAATCTTGGAAACAATAAGAATGCCTTTGTTTCAACATTTTTAACCAAATCATTAAAAATTTCCCGAGAATAATTGAAATTTTCTCTTTGAAGAATAGCAAATCCCAGGTTTTGAATTTTTAATGGTATTTCATTAAAAGCAGTGGTTTTGTTTGAAACACACATTAGGAGGGTATGGAATAAAAATCTTGTTGCAGACGGGAAGAAACCTTTTTATAAGGTATCTTTCTTCATCATTGTATCTGCATACCCTCGTTCTATGAAGTCAATTTTTAACTCGTTTTTAGGGAAATAAATTATACCTTTCTGATCGTCGAGTTGAAACACCTCCGAGATGGATTGCGGTGTGATTTTGACATTTTTACCCTTTAGAGAAGAGTTAATGGTTGTTACAGTTTCTCCTTGTTTTTCAAGGGTTGCATTCTTCCAAAACTCTCTTTGGGTTGTCAAGTAAATTGGTGCATCTGCTGTTAACAAAGTTTTGTACTTTGATGCAGATATGATTTCAAGGATGGAGTCGAAAATATCAGTGGTGCCGGGTTTGGTGAGAAGACCCAGAAGGTTGTGAGACGGTTTGTGTGGAATTTCAGTGGGTTTTGCCTTTTGAGAGGCATCTTTTGATGATGATTTGGAAGTGGGTTTTGCAGATGATTTCGATTTTGTCATTTTGGAGATGATGATCGAAGAAGGTTGTGAAGGAATTTGAAGAAAAACTGCTTTGAGAAGAGAATTTTTAAGAATTCAATTCGACAGTAAAACCCTGTTTTGGATGTTGAATGGGGGTTTTATAGAGAAAAAGTTAATGCTGACATGGCAGCGGTTACAAAAGTTCTGACCACTATGTACTACCCACATGCCAACCCCTGATGAAATGAAGGACAGTACTTTTATGAAAGTTACTGATGAAGGCAGTGATTACAACGATAACAAATGGAAGCAGTGGATGATTTTCACTATCAGTGGATAGCATATCAGTGGATAAGACACTGCTTTTGAACAACAGTGTTTATCAAGGAAATGAGAAAACAGGGGATGGCTTTCAGTAGTGGACAGACTTTGAAGTAGAGCAGACTTTTGAACAAACAGTGGTTATGGCAGACTTTTAAGGATTTTAATGAAAACTTCATTTTTAGCTATTTTTAAGGATGGATTTTTGATTTTCTGAAAACATTTTAATGTTTTTATTCATAGAAAAACAAGATGTTGCTTGTTATTCCATGTTTAGCATGCCAATCCTAGAGACCAAACTTTCAAAAGTGGCTGTATCTAATGCTTTTGTGAGCACATCTTCCAGCTGGTCTTTAGTTGGAACATGATGCAGAGAAATCAAACCTTTTTCATAGCAATCCCTCACAAAGTGATGTCTGATGTCGATGTGTTTGGTGGTTGAATGGGAAACTGGATTTTTGATGATATTTTCTGCTGCCTGGCTATCCAACATGAGTGGTGTCTTTAAGGCAGTGATACCAAAATCCAGCAACTGATTTTGAAGCCACAGGAGTTGGGCTGTACAGCTTGCAGCAGCAATGTATTCAGCTTCAGCAGTGGATGTTGAAACAGCTGCTTGCTTTTTGCTTTGCCAAGAGACCAAGCAATCACCTAGAAACTGGCACCCTCCTGAAGTGGACTTTCTTGTGGTGTTACATCCAGCAAAGTCACTGTCTGAAAAGCCTGAAAGCTTGATATTCCCATTAGCTGGATACCAGATACCAAGTGTGGGAGCACCTTTTATGTATCTGAAGATCCTTTTTACAGCAATGAGGTTTGATTTTCTGGGAGCTGATTGACTTCTTGCACAAACACGTGTTGCAAACATGATGTCTGGTCTAGATGCAGTTAGGTACAGTAAAGACCCAATCATGCTTCTATAAAGTGTTTGGTCAATCAGCTCATCCTTTTCATCAGACATGACAAGCTTATTTGTTGCCATGGGTGTGCTGCATGGTTTACAATCATTCATATCAAATTTGTTTAAAAGTTCTTTAGCATATTTGCTTTGATGAATGAAAGTTCCATTTTGCATTTGCTGAACTTGGAGACCAAGAAAACATTGCAGCTCACCCATTGCACTCATTTCAAACTCAACTGTCATGAGTTCCCTAAACTCTTCACGCATTTTATTACATGTGCTTCCAAAAATAATGTCATCCACATAAATTTGGACAATCATTAAATCCTTTCCTCTCCATTTTAGAAACAATGTTTTATCAATGGTACCTCTTTTGAAACCATTTGAGAGTAGAAAGGTGGAAAGAGTTTCATACCAAGCCCTAGGTGCTTGTTTCAGGCCATACGAGGCTTTGTTTAGCCTGTAGACATGATCTGGATAAAATGGATCCTCAAAACCTGGAGGTTGACAGACATACACCTCTTCTTGAATTGTACTATAGAGGAAAGCACTTTTTATATCCATTTGGAACACCTTCATGTTGTGGTTGACAGCAAAGGCCAGGAACAGTCTTATAGCTTCCAATCTTACTACAGGGGAAAATGTTTCATCATAATCAATCCCCTCTTCCTGTCTGTAACCTTGAACCACAAGCCTGACTTTATTCTTGACAACAATGCCCCTTTCATCAGTTTTGTTTTTGAAGACCCACTTTGTGCCAATGGGACTTGCATCTTCTGGCAGTGGTGCAAGCTCCCATACTTGTTGTCTTTTAAACTGTTGGAGCTCTTCTTGCATGGCTTCTACCCAGCTGTTGTCTTTCAGTGCCTCTTGGTACTTGACTAGCTGATGGAGTGATAGAAAACCAGCAAAAAGACAAATGTTTTGGGTTTGGCTTCTTGTGAGCACCCCTTCATTAATGTTACTAATGATTTGATCAGGTGGATGAGATCTCAAGAAGATTAAATCTCCTTGGTATGGTATGATGGCATTTGTTGGTGAAGGCTGCAAATGTGTATCATCTGAGCTAACCACTGCTGGTGACTTTGATGACCCAGAAGTGGCTTCAAAAAGTGGTGGAATAGGAGGTAATGGTGAGGACACATACTGGCTTTTATCCACTGTTTGGGGACTTTTGTCAGCAGTGTTTGATGATGTGGAAGCAGTGGTTGATGGGCTACTTTGGTCAACAACAGTTGAGGTAGCAGTGGTTGAGCTTTGACAGATGTTTTGTACAACTGATGTTTTTCCCATTGTGGCAGACTTTTGAGGGATGATGATTTCATACCCATAGTCTGGTGATGAATCCTCTGATGGACCTGCACTGTTAGTCTTGACAGCAGTATTTTCAAAAGTGAATTTATCAAGATCAAACAAATTTGCAGGATTTGCTGGGATTTTCATTGATGAAAGTTCATTGAACTTCACATTTAAGGTCTCCTCCACTGCTTTGGTCCGTGTATTAAACACTTTGTAGGCCTTGGCAGTGGTTGAGTATCCCAGATGATAACCACAATCTATTTTGGCTGCAAATTTTGAGATGGGATCTTTTAAGTTCAAAATGAAGCATGGGCAGCCAAATACCTTGAAGTATGAGATCAGTGGTTTGATTTTATACAGAATTTCATAGGCAGTCTTTTTGTGCCTGGGGTTTATTAAAACTCTGTTTTGGACATAGCAAGCAGTGTTTACTGCCTCTGCCCAAAAAGTTAATGGCAAACCTGAATCTGCAAGCATTGTTCTGGCAGCCTCAATCAAAGTTCTGTTCTTTCTTTCAACTACCCCATTCTGCTCTGGTGTTCTAGGGATGCTGTACTGCCTTACAATCCCTTTCTTCACACAGAAGGCATCCAACTCCTTATTTTTGAATTCTGTGCCATTGTCACTCCTGAAGACTTTTACTGGAAGGTCAAATTGCTTTTCAACCTGTGTCACAAAGTCTTGCAAAATGCCTGTAGTCTCATCTTTTGAGTGTAAAAAGAAAGTCCATGTAAACCTAGAGAAGTCATCAATAATAACCAAACAATATCTCTTTTTCTTGAGACTCATGACTTGAACTGGGCCAAACAGATCCATGTGCAGCATTTGCAAACACTGGGTTGTTTTGGACTCTTCAATGGACTTAAAAGAGCTTTTATGTTGTTTTCCTTTTAAACAGGAAACACAATGCTCAGGACATGAAAACTGTTTTTGTGGCAAGCCTCTTACAAGGCCATTTTTTGAAATTTATGTGATTGTCTTGAGATTTGTGTGCCCCAGTCTCCTGTGCCAAAGTTCTGTCTCTTTGTTAGAGGCAGGTGAGAACAGACATACATCAGCTCTGGGACACTCTTTTGACATATCAACAACATAAACATTGCTACTTCTTTGAGCAACAAGTTTTGTTTTTCCAGTTTTTATTATTGCTTCAATCTTTTTAACCATTTCTGGTCCAACAATCCTACAACACTCCTTTGTGAAAAATGACCCATATCCCTTATCACTCATTTGTGAAACACTCAGGAGGTTGAATTTCAGATTGTCTATCAGATTGACATTTTCAAATTTTACATTTCCAGACTGCACTGTACCAGACCCCAGAACTTTCCCTTTACTATTATTCCCAAAGGATATATCACCCCCTCCATGAATTTTGAAATCATTGAGTAGGGCTTTACATCCTGTCATGTGCCTGGAGCCTCCACTATCTACATACCAAAGGCTATCTAAGCATGCAGAAGCTCCCTGCACATGAAGTAAAAGGATTAGTTCATCAGGGTTTCCAAAGCCAATAAGGCTTTGGATGGGGTCTCAACAGTGTCTGGGATGGATGCATATTGATGGATAGTGGTTAGGTCAGGGGTATGGACAGTTTTAGGACTGTTTCTTTCTAACCACTATTGTGGGTTTTGCCCAATCACCTGTTGGTACCCAAAAGGATGCCTGTTCACTTTAGGTTTAGAGGGCCTTTTGTAGGTCTCATAAACGTGTGGAATCCTTTGGTAAGACTGTTGTTCCTTACCTCTTCTGTATTGATTGGCAGGGGGTGCATCAGTAACCTGAACATCTCTTTTGACAGATGTTTGGTTCAGTTGTTTTGTGATAGCTGTTTGAACTGGCACAAACAGTGGTTGGTTCTTGGTGAATTTAACAGATGATGTTGATGGACTCAAGGATGTTTTAGCAGTGTATTCATTCTTTTTCACATCAAAGTTTTTGAGATACACGCATGCTTGAGTTTTGTGGTTTGTTTTACCACAGATGGTGCAGCTTTCAGCAGGAACAATGACACTTGTTCTGTTTAGATCATATGCTTTTAGATGAAAACAGTCTTTTGTTAGATGGTTTCTCTTTTCACAAAATTCACAGAACAAGTTATTGATCTTTTCTCTCTTCTTTCTCTTTTCAGACTCCTTTGCAACAGAGTTTTTAACCTCTGTTGGGATGTCCTTAAGAGGAATGACTTTTGCTTTTGGAGCTTTAACACCATCAGTGGTTGAAAAGTCCATGGGCTTGAAATTTTCAAGAATGTCACACTCATCAGACCATGTGGGTTTAAACTGATATTTCTCAATCTCCTCAAAAGTAGAGGATCCCATTGGTCTGTCAAGTATGATTTTGTTCCCAAGTTTATCAGTGATTTTCACTTCTTGGCCATTCTTGTTTGTGGGGATGAACTCAGTGGTTACATCAGTGGTTTGAACAGATTTTTCAAAAGCAGTGCTTTCATCATCATATTTTCTATAACCAACACCAAATTTCACATTACTTTTAATCTGTTTTTCAAGCATCACCTCATATCCTTTGCAGGATTCCACCCATTTTTCACATGTGATTTGGGTGGACTCTAACTCCTTTTTGCAAACTTGGTATTTTTCTACCATAGTTTGGAGTTGAGTTTTGGTTATGTTTTGCTCTTCTTTGAGACTGCTGATCTCTTTATCTTTTTCAGTCAATTTGTTTCTAAGCTCTTTTAATGACTTTTCAAATTTGACTTCATCAGTTAAGATTTTATCCCTAAGGTTTTCATTTACCTCTTTGATGTTAGCAAATGCAATAATGCACTTGTCTGAACACAGTTTTTCAAGAACTTGAGGTGATACCTTGGCAGCAGCCATCATGGCACAATCACATTGATGATTTTCTTCATCATCAGCTCGTACTTCTTTCTCACCTGCTCTCTTTTCTTCCTCTTCTTCCTTGTCTTCTTTGGACCAGGGGTCTGTTAGTGGTTCAATCAGGGTTTCTGAATTTTCTCCCAGTAGCAGTTCACCACCAACTGCAGTAACCACTGCTTCAGTCACCTCATCCACTGTTTCAGCACTTAGCTGTTCACCTTCAGTTTCTATCCCCTCTGGTATTGACTCTAATGCCATCAAACAAAATTCATCATTAGAAGGTTCATTAAAAGCATAGAGTGCAAAATTTTCATCACCAAGCTCATCAGGCATGCTGCTCCAGTCAACAAAGCCTTGTGTGAAGAAGCTTTGCTGATCTGGTTGTACCACTGCTGGAGCAGCTGTTTGAGGTGCAACAGGTTGCACTTGTGCCTGAGGGACAGGGGTTTGAACGTACTGAATTTGTGGAATAGTGGTTTGGACATAATGCACAGGCACAGGGGTAGCAGCATAGTGAGCAGTGTTAAGATGGGCTGCAGGGGTATATTGGGTATAGTGCACAGTGCTTTGATTTTGTGGTCTAGGGTTTGAGCTGGGATAAGTGATTATAGGACCAGTAGTTTGACTCCTGCATTCCCTAGCAAAATGACCTAGCCTATTGCACTTGTAACACTTGATTTTCGATTTATCCAACCCCACCCTTAAATTCCCATGTAACCCTGGGAATTTTCTCCTTGTTCTTTTGTAGAATTTGCTTGTTCTTACACTAAGCAAAGCCAATTGATGCAAAATGTCCATCTCTTCTAAGTCAGTGGGATCAAAGTGTTGCAAATCATTGAGTTCAAAGCACAAATTATCTGACATCTGGTTTTCACAATTTGCAGTAAAAGCATAATTTGCAGAGTGAGGATCAGGGTTGTTAAAATTTCCACCAGCAGTTATATCAATGAAGTGATCATAACCCTGATCCTTACCACTACTACCAGATTCTTCCTGACCAAAAAGAGTTGTACTTCCGAATGAATAATCATCAGCAACTTTGCCAGACTCTTGCAACTTCTTTTTCTGGTTCAACTCCCTTTCATAGGTCAGGAGTCTACCATGAAGTTGGGTCAGGGTCAGATCTTTGAACTCAGCAGAGTTTCTAGTGACAAAAGCTATGGTATCCCATTTTTCTGGTAGTGACCTAAGGAACCTGCTATTTTGAGTTGAATTTGGAAATGTTACTTTAACAAGCCTTAGTTCACTAATGAGACAACTGAACCGCTCAAATTGCTGAGTCAGTGATTCACCCTTGATGTGACAGAATGTTTCATACTGCTGATTCAGAATTTCCCTATTGTTTTCAATGACTTCTTCTGTTCCCCCAAATTGTTCCTTCAGTGCATCCCATAGCTCTTTGGCACTGTTACAATGTAACAGTCCAGCATAGATCTCATTGGGTAATGTAGATGCTATGATGCTAAATGCTTTGGCATCGAGTTCGAACTTTTGAAAATCAGTTTCAGTATAGTTTTCATTTGGTTTAGGAACGAACTTCTTTGCATCCTCAGCACTTGGAACCATAGGAACATGGGGACCAAAAACAACAGACCTCCAACATCCAGTGTTCTGTTGAGCAAGGATGTGACCCATCCTTCTCTCCCAGATGTTGTATTCATTACGTTTAAGCATAGGTGGTTTAAAAAGCGAGCCAATGTTATTCTTATCATCTTGTGATTGTGACGTCATCCTGGTTGTTTTACAGGCACTGATCAATCAATTTTGATGGTGATTAAACCTTGCTCTGTTTTTTAACACAAACGAACAAACTATCAGTATCAACGATTATGAGCTGAACTATTTATGTCAAAATGATTGTTAAATCAAATTTGACTATCCAAGCTCTGATACCAATTGATAGGATCTGAGTTTGGTTTTGATTGTGTTTTTACGTTTGAATTAACATGAAGATGGATGAGTTGTGCAGCGGAATTAAGATGGAAACAAACTTTGCACACAATCAAACGAGAGAATTGCTTTAATCAAACATTTTCCAGAAAGAACCGAAAGATTGAATTTATTTCAATAACGATTACAATGCAATGTCTGAATACAAACTCCCCCTCAGCCTGAGCTCACAGTGTTTGTTCGTGCAGGAAGAAGATTTTGCAAAGAGCTAATAGAACAGTACAGAGCACTGCTCTATTTATAGGCACGAGCAAACCACTGAGGCATCAAAGCTGACGTCACCATGAAAGTGACATCTAACCTCCTAACAAACTCTAACCTCTGATCTATACAACCTCTGCTATGCTAACTACTGCTATTACATTTCATTACATAAAGACATTTAAACTACTGCTGCATCCTTCCACTGATGTGAACCCAGCAGTACTTGTCCAGATCAGCAGAGCTTGACTCAAGGCAGTAGATTGAACAACAGAGCTTTAGTCTTCCATCAGGCTTTACTAGATTAGCAGTTTGTAGGTCAGCAGTTTGTACGATCAGTAGATAGGAGGTCAGCAGATGTTGAAACCACTTTCAAGGGGAGAGACTTGTATGTATAACATCTGCTTATTCTGGATCCACTGCTCTGATCCAGTTTTGGCTTTATTTATCTGTTCCTCTAGTAGGGTTCAATCCCAACATATACGTAGACGAAGTAGTATCCTTACATGGAGTCCCACTCTCTATTGTATCGGATAGAGATAGTCTTTTCACTTCACATTTCTGGACCAGTTTTCAAGAAGCCATGGGGACGCGATTAAATTTAAGTACAACTTACCATCCCCAAACAGGCGGACAAAGTGAAAGGACGATCCAAACCCTAGAAGACATGCTCAGGGCATGTGTAATAGATTTTGGTGGAAACTGGGATGACCACCTACCCTTAATTGAATTCTCCTATAATAATAGTTATCATGCAAGCATTGAAGCTGCCCCATTTGAAGCACTGTATGGGCGAAAGTGCAGAACTCCGGTCTGTTGGGCAGAAATAGGAGAAAGCCAATTATCAGGTCCCGAAATCGTACAAGAAACTACCGACAAGATCACTCAAATCAAGGAAAGACTAAAAACAGCTCGAGATCGCCAGAAGAGTTATGCAGACAATCGATGCAAACCACTGGAATTTCAAGTCGGAGATAAGGTACTCTTGAAAGTTTCTCCTTGGAAAGGAGTAGTTCGGTTCGGTAAGAAGGGAAAGTTAAGGCCAAGGTACGTAGGACCATTCCTAGTAATCCAGCGAATAGGACCAGTTGCCTATCGTTTATAACTACCAGAAGAGCTAGCTGGAGTACATGACGTATTTCATATATCCAACCTCAAGAAATGTCTATCTGACGAATCCCTGGTAGTACCTCTCCAAGATGTAGAGGTAAATGAAAAGTTAAAATTTATTGAGAAGCCACTGCAGATAGAAAACAGAAAGGTCAAATTCCTCAAACATAAAAGACTAGTACTGGTCAAAGTCAAGTGGGATTCAAAGAGAGGACCTGAGTATACTTGGGAACTGGAATCCGAAATGAAGCGAAAGCATCCCTACTTGTTCCAGTAAATCTCGAGGACGAGATTTTAATAAGGTGGGGAGGATGTAACAACTCTCATTAAAATTACTATTCCTTATCTTATTTTGCCCAATAGGAAACCCTAATTGAGACCCCCAAGTAATCTTGCATGACCCCTAAAATTTTCAGAACAATCGAAACTAGGATCAGGGCCCCTAAAACTCAGGGGGGGTGGGTATTCCCTAATTGGTATTATCTAAACAGTTCGCTGTAGAAATTGAATTTTATCGAACCGTCGACTCACCCAGGCTACAAACAGACGTGGCTACCCTATGCTAGAGGGGGTGCCCTCGCGCCACGCGCCAGACCCTCGCGCCACGCGAGGGAGCTGGTTTTTCAGTATAAATAGTAGGGTTTGTCACTTGCATTTTGGCTTTGGTTCGACGTTAAAATTCAATTCCTACACTGAGATATCGTCTGTTTACTTTAAAACACACACACAGCACGAAATTATGCCACGATAACAAGGTAATAACTCGATCACTGCTACGATTTAATGTCCGATCGATAAAAACCAATCCGATGGATGTTTAAGTGCTGCCCGTATTTGGGCTATACTTTGTCATTCGTCGTGAGGGTTTTGATCTCGTGAGTTGTCGTAAAAGTTGTATTAAGTGACTTACCTAGTTTTTCGTGTGCATTGTTATTTGAATTAGGTTAACTAGGCTAAAATCAGTAGGCTAAACGCTGCCCGTCTAAACTTGCAATGTGAGTCATTCTCTTTTATCAAATTATTTCCAAAACCCTATTTATTTTCAAAGTTATAATTACATGGATTAAGTCTTTGTAATCTTCAATTACTGCCGGTATGTGGGGTTTTGTATACATTACTTGATACCCGTCACCATTGGACAACGGGTTAGCCAATGGGTGATCTGACCATAGTCACAGATACAGTCGAGTGACAAATACCGATTTGGGGTAATTGGTTGATAGAAACAATGTAATCACCCTTAATACTGTATATTATAACAAGGTGTCGTTTTGTGCAACTTGAGTGACTCGCCAGTATTTCCCTGCTGATAAAACCTTTTTAAAACATGTTTCAGGTGATCTGTTGTGATCCAGGAAAAAGTGTCGTGTAGCACTGCAAGCTTGAAGAAGTGGCTCAATAAAATAAAGAAACATGTTTTTGTAAAACAGGGGATTTCCGTGAGAAATCACCTTTATTGTAAATTATGGGTGTTATCCCCAAATTATAAAATAAGATAATTGGGCATTTCAAGTTTTAAAAGATCCTGTTAAATTTTCCGCTGCCAACTTATTAACTACCACGGGTTTCTGTCCCGCGGCTCCTGAAACGGGTAAAACCGGGACGGGGGCCGTGACAGACTCACACCAAAAATGATCACAACTATTGATCAATTAAATCAATGGTAGATGTTGAGTTTTCTAGGTTTTCTCAACTCAAGTGGGTTTTCGATTTATCCTTCTCCTATATATACTAGCGGTAAGACCCGTGTGCAAACACGGGTGGTTTTTAGAAAACCATGTGACAGTGTAGATATTCTGATACAATGTAGATATTCAGATACACATCATTCTTATATACTTTTACAATAGTGTAGATATTCAGATACGCAACAAAAAATATATAAAAAGTTAAAATCAATTTTCTTGTAACATTTAGGTCTTCATCAACAGTGTAGATATTCAAAAAAAAATATTATATAAAAAGTTAAGTTTATCCACATCATTCTTGTAAATGAAAATAATCCATAAATGAAATAAAAACTAAGAACATCGTTAAACAATATGCAACAATATCGATGAGAACATAGTGCAAAAAATATATAAAAAGTTAAGCTATCCACATCATTCTTCCAATTATGCCTCACCAAGATGCAGATCTTCACATCAGAGCGTCATGCTTCAAGTTAATTAGCTAATACTGTCGGCTAAAATGATTTTAGGTCACGTGCTAGTTGCTTAGTCTTTGTCTCCTCACATAAAGTAACCTGCAGTCCTACACATAAGTTAACAAACCTACATTTATAATTAATTATTTATCCGCATTAACATTAGTTTTTAGTTCTCAACATGCAACAAATGAATTTCAGTGAACTAAAGTTCACCAAAATGAAATTGAATACATACAAAAACAATAGCCCATAGTAACATATAGTTATGCTAGGATTTCGTATGAGATATGTTCGATTTGGATCAACAATGATTAAAAGGCATTTCCACGCAATAGCAATTTATGTGGCTTGATTCAATGAAAACTAAAGACCCACTGAAAAAGTTGGATACATGTAATGCACAGAGGGCATATGTACTCTCTAAACATCCTTGGTAAATATTGAGTGTTTGTTAAGTATATTAAGTCATTGTAACATTTTTTGTAGGGATGAGCAAACGGTACCGGGTACAGGTTCTTAACCGGTACCTACCCAGACCGAAATTTGATCGGTACTGACTTTTGACGTTTTGGGTACCGGTCCGGTTCCGGTATTTACCTTCAAATACTGATACCGTACCATACATTTTCAGTAACGGTACCGAGCTCATCCCATTTTTTTGGCCTGTAAAACATTATCATAAAGAGAACTGAAATATTTCCCATTGTTGAACAAAGTTGAGTAGAGAAAAATTTGTTTATATCAAGTTTTGGATTTGAAAAGATTATTAATCTGAGATCAAATTTATAAAAACAATGGAGCAAAATATACTCAATAAATATCTTTTTTAATGTTGCAATAAAATTGAACACATGCTTTCTAACGAAACCATATTATAAAGAAATCCAACTCGGGTCAGTTCGAAATGGATCCAATATAAGCAATTAAATTAAAACATAGCAAAAATTAAATTTCTCCAATCTAAAGCTAAGAAGATATAGAAAAATATTGAAATATTTTAAGTTACTTTAGTTTTGGCAAATAAAGATCTCTTGTCAATGATTCTTTAAGGGCTGCAAGTAACCTTTATCTTCCATCCAAGATAGTTTTGGCAAATAAAGATCTCTTGTCAATGATTCTTTAAGGGCTACACGTAACCTTTATCTTCCATCCAAGAATTTGGGTCAGCTTCATTTATTTATTTATTTTAATTATTATTTTTAAATTAATACTATATTTAGAAGCCCCATTACATAAACCTCCACTTGATCATAAACCCACTATGATTTTAAGTCATTTTTGAAAAAAAAAATCAATAAATTGTTAAGCCTCTGTATCAAACCTTATTGTATACCTGTTAGAATAGGCTTCCTTCTTCGCAACGTATTACCCCATGTCTCAACTGTCATTCTTGGGCCTTTCGAACAATGATGTCTCATTGGCGATGCATCCAAATGGGTTGAGCTGCTTGTATGCAGGTATGGTGCAGGAAGCCCAAACGTACCGTGGCTCAGGGTGCATGACTTTAATTTACCACATCCATGTTGCCATCCTTTCTTTGAATTCTCCTGAGTCTGCCAAAACTTAGTGTCTGCCAAAACCACTGTTTGCAAAAAAAGTCTGTTTGACTGAAATCTGTTTGACCAAAGTCAAACCACTGTTTGCAAAAAAAGCAACCATTGTTTTCTCCACAAAACACTGTTTTAACCACAAAACACTGTTTTAACCCAACAGTGGTTTCAAACATTTGTTTTCATTAATCTGTTGACCAAAGACAACAGATGTATCAACCATTGTTTTATTTTCTAATATCTGTTCACAACAAACAGAGGTTTCAAAACATAAAGCAGACCTTTGCCAAATACATGTTTCACAACAAACAGAGGTTTATGTATGGTGTTCGAATTAAAAACAGATAAAAAGGACTCTTCATATGAAACTTAATAGTTCTTCAACCATTTTAAAACCTTCTAACTGAATACGTATTAACCTAATCGGAATCTACAATTACACACAACACCAATCATAATTCAACAATGCATACCTACTCTCTATTAACCTAACTCAAAAACTAACATCTTAACCAAAAACTTATTGATCATGAAATCGCAAACTAACCTTATATCCAACCGGAGGCGGAATAAGACATGTTTCCTCATGTGGAGTCAAAGGTCGACTCGGACGATATGTTTGGTTTTGCCTCTTCGCCCATAACCAAAAACGCTGAAATTGAACGGGTATGCCTAACTATTTGGCAAGTTTTTCCTGAAGCAAAAAATATAGCACAAAAAAACATTGCAACAGTTCAATAAAAAAAACATATCAAAATCAAGAAACATTATGGAATACAAAAAACGTAAGTGTATATGTACTTGAAAATGCTAAACATCATCTGTTTCTATATTCGAAAACTGTGAACTTTTTAATGATCAAGAAAGTGGTTTGCGCTTCAATGCTGGTATGTGAAATTCTTCGTATCCTTTACTGTCACGGCCCCAGCCCCGGTTTGACCCGGTCAGGAGCCGCGGGACAGGAACCCGTGGTATTTATTTTATGCGACAGCGGAAGACTTTCACAGGATCTTTTTAAAACTTGAAATGCCCGATTATTTTATTTCATAATGCGGGATAAACCCCATAATTTACAGTAGAGGAATTTCACAAGTAAATTCCCTGATTTATAAAACATGTTTATTTATTTTAACTGAGCCACCTCTTCAAGCTGGTTAGTGCTCCGTAGCACGTTTTCTTGATTTACAGCAGGTCGCCTGAAACATGTTTTAAAAATATTTTATCAGCGGGGAAATGCTGGCGAGTTATTCAAATTTGATAAAATGACACATGGTTATAAATTACAGCATAAGAGCGATTACAATGGCTTCTATCTTATTTTTATCTGGCACCGTGTCACCTGGTGACGATGGTCATACCACTATTGGGTCTTTCCCCAAGTAGTGACGTTTATCACTGTTAGAATTTATTAGCCTAACCCGTGAGAAATTAGTAATGTGCACAATACTCCACTAGCCAGTGATTCAAGATAACCACGACTTAATCCCTGTAATTATAACTTTTGAAAATAGAGTATTGTAAAATACTTTTGATAAAAGAGAATAACTCACATTGCAGATTTATACGGGCAGAGTTTAGCCTACTGATTAGCCTTGTAACCTAATTTAAATAACAATGCACACGAACTAGGTCAGTAACTAATACAGCATTTACGATAACTCACGAGATTTAAAAACCTTCACAACGAATGACAAAGTGCGATACTTAAACATCCATCGAATTCACGACGAATGACAAAGTATAACCCTAATTCGAGCAGCACTTAAACATTCATCGGATAGTTTTAATCGACCGGACATTGAATCGTAGCAGCGATCGAGTTAATACCCTGTATCGTAGCAGCGCCTCGCTAATTTTGAAAGTGAATTCGACTTTTGGACAGTATACTTTCGTTTTTGAAAGTTGGTTTCGACGCAGAATGAAAGCTCCTGAGCTAAGCTATTTATAGCTGAAATATGGGTCTCACGCAGCCCGCGTGAGCCCATGCTCGATCCTTACGCGGCCCGCGTGGCCACCTAGTCTACGCGTAGGTTTGCTGGGTCACGAGTTAGGGTTGCCAGATGGATTATACGTGGCCAGGATGCTTATCCGGTAGTATTTCAAGTTGACGCGGCCCGCGTAAGGTTAAGCTTACCTTTACGCGGCCCGTCTGAAGACCAAGAATTTTAATTTCTTGGTTTTTTATGCACAGTAGGGTTTCAGGGCTCCGGGTTTTTACTTATGGGTCGTTTTGGGACATTTTTTTTGAAAGTCCTTACATTCTCCCCACCTTATTTAAAATCTCGTCCTCGAGATTTACTGAAATAAGTGAGGATACTTTCGCTTCATCTCCGATTCCAGTTCCCAAGTGTACTCGGGTCCTCTTTTTGAATCCCATTTGACTTTGACTAGCACTAGTCGCTTGTGTTTGAGAAACTTGATCTTCCTGTCTTCTATTTGCAGTGGCTTCTCTATGAATTTCAACTTTTCATTTACCTCTACATCTTGAAGAGGTACTACCAGTGATTCGTCAGATAGATATTTCTTGAGATTGGATACATGAAATACATCATGTACTCCAGTTAGCTCCTCTGGTAGTTGTAAGCGATAAGCAACTGGTCCTACTCGTTGGATTACTGGGAATGGTCCTACGTATCTTGGACTCAGTTTTCCTTTCTTACCGAACCGAACTACTCCTTTCCAAGGAGAAACTTTTAATAGTACTTTGTCTCCTACTTGGAACTCTAACGGCTTGCGTCTATTATCGGCATAACTTTTCTGGCGATCTCGAGCCGTCTTTAATCTTTCCTTGATTTGAGTGATCTTATCGGTAGTTTCTTGTACTATTTCAGGACCTGATAATTGACTTTCTCTTATTTTTGCCCAACAAACTGGAGTTCTACACTTGCGTCCATATAGTGCTTCATATGGGGCAGCTTCTATGCTTGAATGATAACTATTATTATAGGAGAATTCAATTAAAGGTAGGTGGTCATCCCAATTTCCACCAAAATCTATCACACATGCCCTAAGCATGTCTTCCAAAGTTTGGATCGTCCTCTCACTTTGTCCGTCTGTCTAAGGATGATATGCAGTGCTTAGATTCAGTCGGGTTCCCATTGCTTTTTGGAAACTCGTCCAGAAGTGGGAAGTGAAACGACTATCCCTATCCGATACAATGGAGAGTGGAACTCCATGTAAGGATACAACTTCATCTACATACAACTTGGCTAACCTTTCCATGCTAAAGGTTTCTTTCATGGGTAGAAAGTGAGATGATTTGGTTAATCGATCCACAATTACCCAAATTGCGTCATTACCTTTTCTGGTTTTGGGTAACTTAGTAACAAAGTCCATTGTTATGAGCTCCCATTTCCATACAGGCAATTCTAATTGTTGAAGTAGACCTGAAGGTTTCTTGTGTTCTGCATTAACTTGTGAACAAGTAAGACATTTAGAAACATATCTAGCTATGTCCTTTTTCATTCCTATCCACCATAAATTATTTCTTAAATCTTGGTACATCTTATTGTTATCAGGATGCATGGTATACCTAGATTTATGGGCTTCTTCTAGAATCTTATTTCTTAACTCTCCCTGTTTAGGTACCCAAATTCGTTTCTTATGGAATCTCCAAATTCTATCACTTCCTTGCTCTAATTCTTTTATTCGTCCTTTCATTCCTTCAGCACCATCCTTGATTGTTGTTTCTTGAATGCTTTTCAGTTGTTCCATTAAGTCTAATTGTAAACTTAATCTAAGAGCACGAACTCGCTTTTGTTTTTCATGATACTTACGACTTAAGGCATCTGCAACTACATTAGCCTTTCCTTCATGATATTGAATATCACAGTCGTAGTCACTTAGGATCTCCATCCATCTTCTTTGTCTCATGTTTAATTCTTTCTGCCCAAATATGTATCTTAAACTCTTATGATATGTATAGACAGTAAACTTACTTCCATACAAATAATGTCTCCAAATCTTAAGGGCAAAAATTATGGCTCCTAACTCTAAGTCATGAGTTGTATAGTTTTCCTCGTGCTTTTTCGGTTGTCGTGAGGCATACGCAATTACCTTTTTGCGTTGCATTAACACACATCATAATCCTAGCTTTGAAGCATCACAGTATACTTCAAAATCTTATGTTCCTTCTGGCAAAGCTAGAATTGGAGCGTTTGTTAGCTTTTGCTTCAGAATCCTAAAGGCTTCTTCTTGCCTAGGTCCCCATTCAAACTTAACTGCTTTACATGTTAGCTTAGTTAAGGGTACAACTATCTTGGAAAAGTCCTTAATAAATCGTCTATAATATCCGGCTAAGCCTATAAAACTTCTAATTTCCATAGCTGACTGCAGAACTTTCCATTTGGTGATTGCTTCTATTTTAGCAGGATCTACGTGAATACCTTCGTGATTCACCATGTGTCCTAAAAATTGCACTTCATGTAGCCAAAATTCACACTTCGAGTATTTGGCGTAAAGTTTCTCTTTTCTTAACAAAGTTAAAAGTGCATGCAAATGCTGACAGTGTTCCTCCTGACTTTTGGAATAAATGAGTATATCGTCAATGAAGACAATTACAAATTTATCCAAATACGGTTTACAGATTCTATTCATCATGTCCATAAACGCTGCAGGAGCATTTGTTAACCCAAAGGGCATGACTGTAAACTCATAATGACCATACCTAGTTCTGAAAGCAGTTTTAGGTATGTCTTCTTCCTGTACCTTCAATTGATGATATCCGGAGCGTAAATCTATCTTAGAAAAGTATCTAGCCCCTTGAAGTTGATCGAAAAGATCATCAATCCTAGGTAATGGATATCGATTCTTAATTGTAACTTTATTTAATTCCCTATAATCGATACACATTCTCATTGACCCATCTTTCTTCTTTACAAACAACACTGGAGCTCCCCACGGGGATGAATTAGGTTGTATGAATCCTTTACTTAATAATTCATCTAATTGCTTTTTCAATTCTAACATTTCGGTGGGTGCTAACCGATAAGGTGCCTTGGCTATCGGTGTAGTTCCAGGTATTAGATGAATTCTAAATTCTACTTCCCTATCAGGTGGTAATCCAGGTAGTTCTTCTGGGAATACCTCTGGGTATTCTGATACTACTGAAATTTCTTTGAGTTCCTTATCTTTTGTGTTAATGATTACTGAAATCATAAACACCATTTCTTGTTTTCTGGAATAACTGGCCAATTTCATTGGCTTTCGTAGTTTATCTCCTGTAATCACTACTAATTCTCCTGTGGGTGTAAGAATTTCTATGGAATTCTTATCACAAAGAATTCGAGCATGGTTGGCTACTAACCAATCCATTCCTAATACTACATCGAATCCAGCTAATTTCATAGGTAATAGTTTTGCAGAAAATTTATGACCTAAAAGTTCTATCTTTCCTTCCTGCAAAACCTTATCTATGTTAACGGAATTCTCATCTGCCGTTTCGACTGTAAAAATCTGCCTAAGGTTGGTTAAGGGTAAGTTAAGAGCTTGGCATAATGAAGTATTTATAAAACTTTGGTTTGCACCAGAGTCAAATAATACTTTTGCATAGACGTTGTGAACTAAGAACGTACCAGCTATTACGTCTGGAATTAATTCTGTTTCCTGAGTAGTCAACTGGAAGGCTCTTGTATTTTTCTTGGTAGCTCCCTCTGCAGGTTTGGTTTTGTTATCAGCTGGTTTGGTTAATTTAGGGCAATCTGGCCTAAAGTGTCCAGCTTCTCCGCAGTTGTAGCAGACTGTTGCTTTCTTCTTCCTGCAATCTTCTTCTTGATGCCCCGGAATTTTGCAGAAATTGCAATATCCTTTGCATCTTCCAAAATGCTTTCTTTTGCAGGCATTGCAAAATGGAACAGTGGAAGATTGTCCAGTTCCTTTTCTCCTGAAATTACTTCTGTAACCCATACGAAATCCCTGGGTAATCTTTTGGGCTACTTCCTTCTTCCGGGTTTCTTCTCTTGTGCGTACTAGCCCGTCGGTTAGGGTGTTAGCTAATTCCACAGCATCGTCAATAGTGTGTGGTCTTGCAGCTTTGACGATATATCGAATTTCGCCAATTAATCCCCAAATGTAGCGGGAAATAAGCACCGGTTCTGGCGAAGCCAGGGTTGGTACTACTCTCGCATACTCGAAGAATGTCGCAGTATACCCTCGACAGTCTAAATTCACCATTCGATGGTTTAGGAACTTATTTGCCATTTGTTCCTTTTCATATTCGGGACAGAATTTTCTTTCCATCAGACGTTTAAATTCTTCCCAATTCATGGCATAGGCCACATTTCTTCCTTTAGCTTGAAGTACCGTATTCCACCATTCTAGCGCCCCTTCTTTGAAAAGATGTGACACGTACATAACCTTGTCTTCCTTGGCACATTTACTTATTGTAATCACTGCCTTGGTTTTCTCTAACCAACGCAGTGCAGCAGTTGCCCCTTCATTACCTGCAAACTCAGCCGGTTTACAGGCAAGAAACTCCTTGTAAGTGCAACCAGGCGTTGCAGCTTTCATTCTCTTAAGGAGTGGAGCTTGCATCCCATCGTTGTTGTTATTAGTATGGTTGCCGCCTCCGTTTACACTATTACTGAAATTGTCACCGTGTGTGCATTTGCTAGGAATAATTTGTTGAGGTTCAACTGGATTTCTAGCAGCAGCAAGTATTGCTGGAATAGCATTGGCTATCCCCTGAGCAATGATATTCTCGATATCTTGCCTATTCAGAAATTGATCTTCATTGTTATGCTCAGACTGATTAACTTCATTATCGGGTTTATTACCAGGGTGTGCCATCTGGTAATTTAATTTATATAATTGATTAGTATCACATAATAATTAATTAAACATAACAAAACAATTGCACATAATCATATTAACACGTATAGTCAAAATTGTTGATTTTTCAGTGTTCGATATTTTATATAATATAGTAGGCATCCGTACAAACCGATTATCTTACACAAGTTTTATTGTTTATTTTACACGTTTTATTTTG
The DNA here is from genome assembly GCA_030545235.1 of Helianthus tuberosus. Lineage (NCBI taxonomy): Eukaryota > Viridiplantae > Streptophyta > Magnoliopsida > Asterales > Asteraceae > Helianthus > Helianthus tuberosus. The sequence continues at coordinate 30,642 of JARYGA010042569.1, forward strand.
ATTATTATATTATTATTAAACAACCACAGTTTCACAACCACACTATCTCCTGTCAGCTGGCACCTCAGAAGCGACGTTCCCTTTCGTCGTACTTCCAGGAGATTTATTCTCCCACCTCCCGAATCCTATTCCCTGCATCTATCAGTTCCTCGCCAAAATGGCAGAGTTCAGCTAAGTTCTCATTGCTCATTGGTGGGTTTGGTGCAGGTTCTGGGTCGAACTGAGGGAAAAAGGTATAAGGATTATTTAGGAGGTTTTGAAATTGCCAGTCGTTGGTCCACCACTCGTCCATTTCTCCTAAAGGTTGGGTATGGATCAGAGGTTCTGGAATGGCTGGTTCCAAGTTTACTGGAAGTTGGGTTTCAGCAGGATAAGGGAAAAGGTTAACAGGCTTAAGGGTATCACAGCTTGCCAGTATGAAATCTAGCTCTTCCTGCAACGTCATTTCCTTGGATTGCCTAGAACTTTCCCCAACTTCCATTCCTGCCTTCCTAGAATTTTCCCCAATCTCGATCCCCTTTCCTTTATCCATGGGATTTTCTATTTTGGGAACTTTCCTAGTTGCTGGTTTTCTTCTGCGCACACGCCTCCATCCCACAAATCTTCTTCTTTTCTTTGGCTTTGATTTTTCCGGGGGTGGAGCTTGAAATTCCATAGGTTCTTCCACATCGGCCAAGTAACTAGTAAAGTCTCTGGAAACTTCTATTTTCACAGGATATAGATTGAGATTCTGAAGGGCTTCAGATAATTCATTCATGCTGTGTAGCATTTATGAAGAAACACACAAAATTTTAGGTTAAAATTTTGTAAATTAAATTTTCACAGAATCACAGAATATAAATTTTAATATTAATTACAAATATCTAATAACCATTTTATTGGAACAAACTATTTATTTTTAGTACAACTAAAATATTAAAATTTCTGACTTATTGATAATATGGGTGCTAATACTGGGTCGGGGTGTTGGAAGTTTAAAGGTTAATATTTACTGCTACAGTAGCTAACATGTAGAGATCTGCCCATTTTTCATTTAGCTCATCTTCCCATGGTGGGATATTGCTTGTTCCCTGAGTCTTTTTAATTTGAGACTTTCTTATTTTCTCTTGACTTTTTCTAATAATCAAATTTCTTTTATTAGGGGTAAGTGGTTTCTCATACTGTGCTTTACGGACAAGTATTCCCTCCTCAGTATCTGCTGAGTATCTTGAGGAATTTGATTGGGATGAATTTCCCTTATCTTTTGGTGAACTATCTAATTCAAGATAGATGTTCGAAAGCTTTTGCTTACCCATACTGTAACTAACAAATAGTCAGTCAAAAAGACACATAATCACAGAATGGCAAATCAGAAATTTAAGTATTTTAAATACTTAATAGGCTTAAATCAGTGGCTCTGATACCACTTTTTTCCTGTCACGGCCCCAGCCCCGGTCAGGAGCCTCGGGACAGGAACCCGTGGTATTTATTTTATGCGACAGCGAAAGACTTTCACAGGATCTTTTTAAAACTTGAAATGACCGATTATTTTATTTCATAATGCGGGATAAACTCCATAATTTACAGTAGAGGAATTTCACAAGTAAATTCCCTGATTTATAAAACATGTTTATTCATTTTAACTGAGCCACCTCTTCAAGCTGGTTAGTGCTCCGTAGCATGTTTTCTTGATTTACAGCAGGTCGCCTGAAACATGTTTTAAAAATATTTTATCAGCGGGGAAATGCTGGCGAGTTATTCAAATTTGATAAAATGACACATGGTTATAAATTACAGCATAAGAGCGATTACAATGGCTTCTATCTTATTTTTATCTGGCACCGTGTCACCTGGTGACGATGGTCATACCACTATTGGGTCTTTCCCCAAGTAGTGACGTTTATCACTGTTAGAATTTATTAGCCTAACCCGTGAGAAATTAGTAATGTGCACAATACCCCACTAGCTAGTGATTCAAGATAACCACGACTTAATCCCTGTAATTATAACTTTTGAAAATGGAGTATTGTAAAATACTTTTGATAAAAGAGAATAACTCACATTGCGGTCTTTTAATCACAATACTGTTTAACCAGGCGTTTTCAGCATCACGATCAACAATTTCCCTTTGATCTCGGTCATCCTTCAACCGTCGACTTTTAATTGCAGTCGCTCTTGTGCCATGCAAGTGTTCCAACAGTGCAACCAAATCAGGCCCTAGGTCCCTCATCCTTTCTTCAATCTATGTCCTCTGTTCTTGATCTGCAGCCCTAGCTAACCGCGTACACCACACAATCTTCACACGGTTCCTTAAAAGGTACTTCACGAGACTAAACTTATCAAACTCGAGACACACCAGTAACTTAGTTTCAACTTCAAGGTCATCATTAACTTCTTCAAGAATCTTTAACACCTCTTCCGCAAGCATCTGGCTCTCTTGCGGATCAATCCGCCGTTCATAAGCCTCTGAAATCTTCCTCTGAAGCCAATACGCATCGATGTCCTGTACATCAAGCAACTCTTTAACTTTTTCTGAAACTCCATCATGCATTCGCATAACCGCGTTCCCATCATATTCTTCTTCTTGTTCATGTAAAACATCAACTTCACTATCTTCATCATTATCATTATCATAAAACTCAACAGATACACCAACATTAACATCTTTAGCGAACACTTGGTGGGCACAAAGAGAAAGAATAAAGGTAGTGAATTTTTGTATATCTTATCCCCTGTTTATTCTAGAAACATCATGGGTTTTGTAAATAATTGAAGTTAAAATTTGTAAACCCTGCTATAATCGAAGAAAATCGACACATAAATCAGTACAGAAACCACTCATTAACTGAAGGCGAACTGTATCACACGGGCCAATTACAGTGTCCGAACTTGATATAAACCTTCTGATGTTGAGAACCAGTTTCTGAAGCTTAATCTCCCTCATCAGATTCGCTTGTTTCCATTCTGATGCCTAAAAAGCAATCAATTCAATCATAATCTAAACAAAAGCAATATTTGATTATTGAACCATAACAATTTAGCCATACCAGTTCCTAAAATCGGGATAAAATCAAACCAACTAATCAGCCTCTTCCCAAACACATAAATTGCAATTAAAATTAGCATCCGCGTGATCTTAATCAACATATAACTGAACATAAGAAATGGTAATGGCGGGGTTAAGTTTTGAAACATTCAAATTTAAGGTCTATGGGTCTACTCTTATCTCCACCCTTCGCCATTTTCTTGTTAAACTATAAAAGATTCCAATCTTCTTAAATTACTCCAATTCATCAGCATTTCCAGTGGTGATGATCTTTTTCTCTCCTTGATCTTACTCTGCTTCAAAGAGCTAGAGAAAACTACTGTTAGTTCAAAAGTGATGAATATTGAAATGAGGAAAAAATCGCATCAAACAATTAATAAGCATCAAGTTAATTTGTTATATAGCATAATTAGAAAATAGGGTTACCAGAGCTCTCAAGTGATAATTTTTTCCAGTCAGTCTTGTCTTTGTTTTTGATGCCTTCATAAAATCCAGTAAGGCTTCATTGACCCATCCTTTCAACAATATGCCATCACATTATAAGTTCTGGTTTATGTTTGTAATAAAACAATAAGTGAAAATAAACAGTATACCAAATACATCTCTTTCGTCCTCTCGTGAGTCACAAGAAGACCTCTGGGACATCTACATGATCTAACAAAGCAACCTACAATTCAAATCAACAAAACAATCTATCAACAACACACATCCAGGAAAAAAACTAACCTCATCTTCTTCTCCGTCTTCCTCTGGTTCCTCTTGGTCTACATGTGCTTCAAATCAACAATCGACATTTACTAATCGCATAATCGGAACCGATACACACAAATGAACAAACAAATTTGTCAATTAACCATGTACAAAAAACCGGTTTTTGATATGGATCGAACAAAGAAGACGATGAAGAAGAAACAGACTTCGAGCCTGGTTGCACATAAGAAGAATCAGACTTCAATTAGCGCTAATAAAAAGCCAGAAAAAACGGTAAACAAAGTATAGAATCTGAAATCAGACTATATCAAAGAATGATTATACCTGAATCAATCGAGATCTGAAATCGTTTATGGATTAAATCGACTTGATTCTTCGTTTTTCACCTTGTGGTTCTGACTTCGAAACCCTAGATTCTTTTAAGCATCTACCCATCAACTTGAATCTTCATTTTTCACCTTGTGCTAGGGTTATGCCAGCCCCTGTTCTCCTCAATCTTTCGTTTCCCAATGGCAGTTTCGTCTTCTCCACTACCTGCGAAATAATAGACTGAGTTATTAGTTGAATTTTAGGAGTCAAAGGGTTGTATAAACGTGTGTAGCCCAGATTTTGAATTTTAGAGAGAGAGAGAGTTGAGAGAGAAATGGATTGAATTTTCAAAGTGAAGCCCAGATTTTGAATTTTTGATTAGTGAACTCAGTTTGTATATGTATATGTTTTGAATTTTGAATCTGGAGCCAAGATTTTGAATATGGGCAGTGGTTTTGATTGCAGAGGTTTGAATTTACAACATAGGTTGAATTTTGGAGATGGGCAGTGGTTTGCCCTTTTGAATGTGGGCCAGACCTTTGAAATTTGAATATAGGGCAGTGGTTTGAAATTAAATGTATTTTATAGTGATTTATATATTCCAATTTATGATGCAGTAATGACATAAGAAAAGCCTTGTTGGACAACCTCTATGGCTGCCAACTAAGCTTTTCTTATGCCACTGCATTTTCTCCTTTTATAGAAAGTGTGTGTGTATATATATATATATATATATATATATATATATAAACTCAGTATAAGAGTAAATTGTTATTTTAGTCCTTAAGATTTGAACCAAATTGTCACTTTAATCCAAATAATATTTTTCTCCTATGGGTTCCTGACCTTTCCATTTTTTTGCCACTTTGATTACATTACCTAACTTAGTCTAAAAATCTGGTTATAAGCAGAGATATTTTTAGCATTAACAAAAAAGGTTTCTAAATTGTTATTTTCATTCAAAACCATTTTTATATGTTTTTTTCTTTTTATCATATATATATATATATAATAAATACAAAAGTACGTGACATAACTGTTATTTTTAAAATATATATAAATAATACACGTATATATCGTCATCTTTCTTCCCCCTCTCTCTCATACACCACCACTGTTACCGCCATTCACCACCACTCACCAACACAACCACCACCATAACCATCACCGCTCTCTTCCTTTCCCATCTCTCTCTCTCTCTCTCTTATCCACCACCACCACTCACCACAAAAACCATCACTGGCCAAAAAGAACCCCCATCACCATCTCGCTTTCTTCTTCATTTCCCCCAAATCAACACCATCACATCAACCATTACTCACTCTAACACCATTGTATAACACCACCACTTTTTAACACAACCACCACCATCTAACCCCAAATCGGAGTAAACCCTAACCCTAAGTTACTTGATGAAGCCCTAATCCCATTTCCGGCAAGTCTCCAATGAAGCCCTAATCCTGTATCCCGGCAACTAACCCCAAATCGGAGGTTTCACCAGAAGCGACCTCTCTATTCCTACGGGGTAGAGGTAAGGTTGTCTACATCTTACCCTCCTCAGACCATAGCTTAGCTTTGCTATTGGTAGGATATACTGAGTACGATGATACTAGCATGTGTAGTAGTAATTCAACTTACATATTGACTTTTTTAAGATAAATCAAAATGGATATATTACCCAATACCCATTACCCAATTACCCATTACCCATTACTATAATTACCAATTATCCAATACTATAATTATCCAATACTATAATTTGCAACATTTTTAGGCATGGGTGTGTTGTAATTTATGCTTTGGGAGTTTTTCAAAAACTTTTTTAATATTTTTTTTTAATTACCCAATGCTATAATTTGCAACATTTTTAGGCATGGGTGTGTTGTAATTTATGCTTTGGGAGTTTTTCAAAAACTTTTTTAATATTTTTTTTTAATTACCCAATGCTATAATTTGCAACATTTTTAGGCATGGGTGTGTTGTAACTTATGCTTTGGGAGTTTTTCAAAAACTTTTTTAATATTTTTTTTAACACAAAACTATTTGATTCTTTACTTTTAGCCCAAAACTATTTAATTCTTTTTGCTTTTAACCCTCAAAATTTTCATCTTTGCTTTTAACCCAAAACTATTTGATTTTCACTTTTAACCACAAAACTTTTCATCTTTTGAAATTTAACCTTATAACTTTTTTACTTTCAACTTTGTTCACCTATACTTAAATTTTGGTTTTACGTTCCGTTCTAAATGTTGCAAGTTAACACGGCGCAACATGCGTGTGGGTTAAACGTTTTTACGTCGTCTGTTTTTTCCCGTTTGACAAGTACATCGTAACGCGCGGGTCCTAGATCGACTTAGTTATTCTTATATATGTTTTACTTTTCGGTTGAATTTCTTCGCATTAACACGCAACAACTTCAGTGTTGGTGATCGCTAGCAGTAGTGTGGCATTAGTGTTCGCCCCCGCCGCAAGTCGAGGTTGCTTAATACTAGTTATGACTAAATAAGACTATGATTTCTTATATGGAGTTTTTAAGGCTCACGAAATGTTGAATTATGATTAAACAGTTCATAATTTTTTTTACCATGGTATTAGATGGGGATGTGCTAACATATGGTATTCCATGCTACATTGATAAGGAAATCTCAAAAGAAAATGTTTAGAAACATACTCTCCTTCCCGTATTGTAAAAACATTATGCAAAAGATAACATACTTTTAAAATAGTTTCTCAAGCCAAATTTTACAGCTAAAAATTGCAAAAATCCACTTCTAAATTAGTGGCCTAAACCCATGTCTTTTGAAGTTTTTAGGCTGGTAAAACCATTACAATTATGAGTACGGGGCTTTGAGCCATTACAATAATCGTGAAAACTGAATCAGAGTGGGCTAATTGGCCGAAACCTAAGTCCTAACATCGAATTTATCACTTTTAGCTAATACATTTTTTTTTAAATGAAATATTGAAATATTATATAATAATTTTCTTAAAAACACCGAGACCGAACCCAAAAGGCCGACTCACATAAACAACTTACAACATATACAATGGAAATTTACACCGTTCAGCCTAAACTATACCTTTATGTTTCGATCTATTACTTAACCAGAGAAAACCAAACGACTTTAAATCTCCCATTATGTCTTCGCACCTTCCTAACCCGTTTGAGAAGATTTTGTCTTCCAAATGCACAAACATCCTATCATTATAAGACACCATCTTCTCTTCCTTATTGAGGTTGCATGATAAATGGAATTCAGCCACATCTTTAAATTTGAAAGCGTACATAGAAGGAAGACGAGCCCAATCGCTGAACATCTGCCACACCCTTATGGCCACCGCACATCCCGTGAAGATGTGATCCGTTCACTCTTCGTACTCCCCACAAAACAGCAGCTTGTATCATTAATTTGGATGTTACGGTTGACCAACGCCGACCTAGTCGGGATTTTATTTTGTAAGGCTCTCCAGAAAAAGATACCACACTTCGCCGGAACCCATGACACCCACTCCATAATGTGTTCGGACCTGGTAGAATTATCTTCGACAAGGAGACTTCTTATCGCCGCCGCATAGAAATTACCATCATGATCCCCAGTCCACTTCCATTTATCAGGTTGTTCCGTAACCCGCACATCCCTAAGAAGGTGTTCCAACTCATGCAATTCTGACCGGTCTCTATCTGAAGAAAGCTGACTCGACCAGCTCCATACCAGCTCCGCTTGATTCTCCACGTTAACAAGCCTATCCGCAATGAAACAGGATTTTTTGCTCTCCTTCTCATATAAGTTAGGCCAAATATACATAAGCGGTCTATCCCCTATCCAATGATCCGACCAAAATCTAGTGTTCTTCCCGTTCCCCGGCATACTTTTAATATACGAAGTTAATTTACTCCCTTTTAAGACGGATATTTCTTCCATTTTCACAATATTCCTCCAAACTCCAAAAATAGAGTTCACCGGTAAAACCGACCACTTCCTACCCGACCCATGGATAGCCCCTATAACCGATTTCCACAGACTGTGTTCTTCCACTTAAAACCTCCAAATCCATTTAGCTAATACATACTTTGGTACAAATTTTACTAATTAATTTACTAGTTTATACCCAACTTTAGATATTTTGAAATTAATAAAATCAGCTCTAGCTGGTTTATATATAATAACGAGAAAATTGACCAATAATCAACTATGCACTATTTAGTGTATGAAAACCAAATACAAAGGCATTGTTGGAGTACTCATGCAAGAATGGCATTAGCTTTCATTATCAAAATCTTTTCTTCGAGACAACATGTTCGCTACTAAACAATGGCATTACTATCTTATTACCGGACATCTTATAACTCAAACCGATCAGGAAAGTTAAAAACACTTGTTGGTGACAACTCCATTATGACACTCGCGGGTGTCTAAACCATCATCTTTGTTCTTCGTTTGATCCATTGTTATTAGGTCGAATTAAAAATAGTTGGGAAGAGGATGTGACCGATATGAAACCTATCCATCAATTGAAAGACGGTAAATTGGTCATTGGTTGGGAATTTATAGTAGATTATTTTATTACCCAAGGATAAAAAAAATATAAAAAAATGTTTATAGTATGGTTCGGGTAAACAGGTTTGCGTGTTTCAGGTTGGGTATCATCTAACACCATCCCGTCCCACACCCATGAAACAATTTAAGCCTTGTAACACCATACCTAGTCCCAAACCTGAATACCCGTTATGAGCTTTCGGGGATTCGGTTTTACCTGTCAAGTTCAGTTTGTTTGCTATTGACTATACCCATCCAAGCCTTGTATGGCTTTGCTTCATGTTGTTTCGTATCAGTCGCAACAATGAATGGCATTATGTTTGACCGAGAAGAAACTACTAGGCATCCCTTTGAACAAAACTAAGTGTAAAGTTTTAGTGTTGTTTGTCATGTCAATCTTAGATTCATCAATGTTATAGTGGCGACAGCTAACTATCCTTAAAGAAGATGAAGCGATCAAACAAAGAGATGTTATAAATACAATGACCCGTATGACTAAAAAACTGCATACCCACAAGAATCGATTTGAAAACAAACTACCAAACATCAGTAATTCACTAATTGAATCTAGGAAACATTATTCGAGATAAATCATCAATCTCTAAAGCATTCTCTATGTTCGTGTTCCAGCCTCACTGATTAAGGTTTTTGACGCGCAAAACCTGGCTGAAAGTTGTAAATTAAACCACAAACATCAGTCTCATAATAATACTATAGCGATTAACTAATCATACATTATTAAGATAATCAAACCTGAAGAAGCATAGAAGGAGCTGCTGTGAGTTCTTTAACAACATGGCTTCGAGTTTTTCTCCCGTTTAAAGTAACAACTGACGGACTGTTCGCAGTTGTTATATCCCAAAAGCTTCGTTTTTTATCTCTGACAGCCGGAGACATAAACCGCGAACTCGGGCTCTTCAGCTCACCGGTTTCGGTTTCTTTCGGTCTCAAATTTCCCTTCGTCACAACTCTCTTTCCACTCTTCTGCGATATTTCACGAATCAAATCATCTTTTTGTTTCATTTGCAGCCCATGATCTTTCTTCATTTTCTCCATAGCTGCCTCGAGCATCTTTATAGTCTGTTTAAGCTCTTTAACGGTTTCTTCGGGTGCTTTGTTCTTGGATTCTGGTGTGAAACAGTTTCTGGGTAAGAAAGATTTCGGTTTTCGTTCTTTTTGTCGACATGAAGTCGGTGGGGTTGTTAAGATCGATGATATTGTTGAAGGGGTCGGTGATGCTGCTGCTAAAGATTGAGCTTGAACCATTAGTAACTTCTGCTGTTGGCGGGCCAGTTGGGCTCTTAGATCATGGTTTTCTTTTTGTAATTCGAGTAGTAGTTTCGCCTGATCGGTTTCTGCATTGGGTATTTTTGTAATTTCCTCATTCGCCTCGTATGCCTAGAAATTACCGTAATGAAACAAACGGGTCGAGAATCAGATAATCAACTGTAATAAAACAAACATGTCGTAGAAGATACTGTTTGGACTTAATCGAATAAAACAAACGGGTCGAGAATCAGATAATCAGTTGTAATAACTAGATAACAAGAAATTTGACGGGTATTTTGGTCACAAACCTTAGTACGGATCTCCTTAGCTCGATCGGCCCAATGAAGGGTGTTTTGCGTTTCGCCAAACGAGAGGTTACTCGGGCTAATATTCGCGATCATAACCGTATTACAAGGCCCGCCAAGAGAATCTTTAAGCAATTGAGTGAGTTTTGAGTTCCTATAAGGAACATGTTTCTTTCCTTCAACAAGAGCGTTAATGCAACTGCTAAGAGCAAGTAACGATCGGTTAATGTTGGCGCCCTCAAGTGATCTCAGTGTTCTTTGATCAGTTGCGTGGGCACGCTCTGAGCCCGCTAAGTCAATCAATGACAATTTTCCAACTCTGTTTATGATGTTGTTGCATTCGTCTTTCACTCTATACTCAACCATAACCTGATTGATACAATATAAAAGTTTACGGTTAACAAGATCAATAGTACAGTTTGACTTTTTATGGTCAAACCAAACATTTTAGATTAAAGTTGAGACGGAAACGGAAGTGATTAGACTTAGAGAACGATTTCCGACGTGTAGTTGTTTGTGATATCGATGTTCAAAACTAACTTTGTTTGAAACTTAATCAATGTGTTACTGTTTTCAAGTTGGAACATGAATTTTGTTTGACCTCAAAGTCAAAGTCAAAAACTTGTAAATGCACTGTTTCCTCAAAATTCAATGAAGTTGTTACCCTTTTCAAGATTGGACATGAGTTTCGTATAACCTCAAAAGTCAAAGTCAAAGTAAAAAACTTGTAAATGCACAGTTTTCAAGATTGGACATGAGTTTTGTATGACCTCAAAAGTCAAAGTCAAAACTTGTAAATGTACAGTTTCCTCAAAAATTAATGAAGTTGTTTACTCTTTTCATGATGAGCATAAATTTT
>JARYGA010042570.1:0-12963 GCA_030545235.1 Helianthus tuberosus
TCAGGTATGAAACAAATGTTTCAACTTAGAGTTTCTCAATTCAAGTTTCTAGTGATTTTGAACAAAGGGGTGTTGGGGTATTTATAGTATTTGGGTAACCGCTAGGATCGTTTCATGGAAAACGTGCCATGATCCAACCCGTACACTTGTCACAATGTTGTGGAAGCTAAATATGATCCTTATCTAGTGACTAAGCAAGTTTAGAACATGTGGTGGAGGATCAAATGGCTGCAACTTGTGCTAAAATGCATTTAATCTGGTCTGATAGTGGGAAGCGGCCCGCTTCAGGATCAGGCAAACACAATGCGGGCCGCCTGACCCTTCTGATCCGCAAATATGTTTGAAAAATGACAGTTTCAGTCCCTGCACGTGTTTAAGGCCTTTTCCGACACTTCTAAGGCCCGTAAAGCCAACTTTAAGGCCCTAAAATGTTGCCTAAACATTGTGGACATGAAACATGCTAAAAATTATGCCGGGTGATGGTTCGTTTGGTCGTACGAACGCGATGTTCGCTTAATTACGACGAAATGCGCATAAGCGCGAAAAACGATCCAAATGACACGACGAATGGATTTTTCTTAAGGCTAACACTAAAATATAATGTAGTCATGCTTACATAAATTTTTGGATGTCCATATGTATTCAGAACGTAAGTTATGCGCGAAAATGCAAACTTGTGCACTTTTTGACACTTTTAGTCCCTGAATGACCCAAAAGTTTATTTTAGCACACCGAACCCCTCAAAGCCTATTTCTAAGCTATGTAAAGGATATTTAAGGTGTGTTTAACTTATGGTTATGTTCCGGAATGTTCGTTACAGTTCAAATTGACATACTTTCGCAGTTTGTCATATTTAGTCCCTGTAAGCGAATTAACTTGTTTTTGCCATACCAAAGCCTTCAAAACTTATTTCTAAGTTATGTCAAGGTTATTTAAGGTATGTTGAGTATATGTTGATGTTCCAGAGTATTTCTCGCATTAAACTGAGTACGTTTACGCACCAGTTTGCGTATAACTCTCCAGAAAGTGATATAGAGTTTGGAATTGGATAAAAGTCAAAACATGAAAAATGTAAAACATAACAAAACAAACATTGTGATCAAATAACATTGTTTTATTGATAATAGAACTGTTCATAGTGATTACAAGCACAGTTGTTACAGTCTCCCCTACTTGTGGAAATTTCGTCCCGAAATTTATTTAGAGGAAACTCGAGGAAAAAGATGTGGATATTTCGCCTTCATTTGATCTTCGCGTTCCCAAGTAAACTTAGGTCCACATTTAGCTTCCCAGCGAACTTTGACCAAAGGAATGCGCTTGCGTTTAAGCCACTTGACTTCACGTTCCATGATTTCCACTGGTTTCTCAACAAATTTCAGTGTTTTGCCAACACGAATTTCGTCAAGCGGTATGGAGAAGTTTTCATCAGCTGAACACTTCTTGAGATTGGACACGTGAAAAGTTGGATGAACATTTCCAAGTTCAGGAGGTAACTCAAGTCTGTAGGCTACCTTTCCGATTCTTTCGACGATCTTGAATGGTCCAACGTATCTAGGTGCAAGTTTTCCTTTCTTTCCAAATCTGATCACACCTTTCAAAGGTGAGACCTTAAGTAATACACGATCACCGACTTGAAATTCCAAGGGTTTGCGTTTTGGATCCGCGTAAATCTTCTGACGGCTCTGAGCTGCCTGAAGGTTATCGCGAACTTTCTTGACCTTATCTGTTGTCTCTAAAATGAGGGCAGGTCCAGTAATTTGAGCCTCACCAATCTCATTCCAGCAGACTGGTGAACGACATTTTCGACCATAGAGAGCCTCGAAAGGAGCCATTTTGATGCTAGTGTGATAACTGTTGTTGTAGGAGAATTCAATCAATTTAAGATGTGAATCCCAGCTACCACCAAAATCGATCACACAAGCTCTTAGCATATCCTCCAGGGTCTGGATTGTTCTCTCAGATTGACCATCCGTTTGCGGATAATAAGCTGTGCTCAGATTAAGTTGGGTCCCCATAGCAGATTGCATGGTTCTCCAAAAATGAAAAGTGAAATGAGCATCTCTGTCAGAAATGATGTTCAAAGGAACACCATGTCTAGCCACAATTTCATCCACATAGATTTGAGCAAGTCTGTCAGCAGGAAAATCCTCACGGATTGGCAAGAAATGTGCTGACTTTGTAAGACGATCAACGACTACCCAGATGGCATCATGACCTTTCTTTGTGCGTGGAAGTTTGGTAACAAGATCCATAGTAATGTTTTCCCATTTCCAAACTGGGATCTCTGGTTGCTCCAATAAACTAGATGGACGCTGATGTTCAGCCTTAACCTTAAGACAAGTAAGGCATTTGGATACATATAAGGCAATGTCTTTCTTCATACCAGGCCACCAATAGTGAATACGAAGATCCTTATACATTTTATCTGAGCCCGGATGAATAGAATAGCGAGACTTATGGGCTTCATCCATAAGCAAGGTACGAAGATCATCCTGGCTTGGGACCCACAAACGGTCCATGAAGTAATATGATCCATTGTCCTTCAGTTCCAGAGCAGGTGTTATGTGATAGGGAAATTCCTTATCCATTAATCCTTGTGAAACACAAGATTGTTGAGCTTGAGAAATGCGTGCTTGAATATCAGATCGAGCTTGAATAACAGATTGAACACGTACACAATGAAGCTTAGTACGTTCCTTACGACTCAATGCATCAGCTACGACATTCGCCTTACCAGGATGGTAGCGAATTTCGCAGTCATAGTCGTTTAATAGCTCAACCCAACGTCGCTGTCTCATGTTGAGTTCCTTCTGGTTGAAGATATGCTGAAGACTTTTGTGATCAGTGAAAACCACACATTTTGTACCGTACAAATAATGTCTCCAGATCTTGAGAGCAAAGACAACTGCACCCAACTCAAGATCATGAGTGGTGTAGTTCTTCTCATGAATCTTCAACTGCCTCGATGCATAAGCTATGACTTTGTTCCTTTGCATTAGAACACAGCCAAGACCCAATTTCGATGCATCACAAAACACGACAAAATCATCATCACCCTCAGGCAATGATAGAACAGGCGCATCGCAAAGCTTCTGCTTCAAATGTTGAAAAGCTTCCTCTTGTTTGATTCCCCAATAAAAGGGCATTTTCTTCTGAGTTAGAGCAGTTAGAGGAACTGCAATCTTTGAGAAGTTTTCTATGAAGCGGCGATAATAACCCGCTAGACCAAGAAAAGAACGAACTTCAGTAGGAGTAGAAGGTGTATCCCAATCCTTAATCGCACTGATCTTGGAGGGATCTACATGAATACCCTGTTCGTTGATAACATGCCCCAAAAATTGAACTTCTTTAAGCCAAAATTCGCACTTGGAGAATTTGGCGAAAAGTTGCTCTTTCTTTAGGAGTTCAAGGGTAAGACGAAGATGTTGCTCGTGCTCAGCTTGCGTCTTAGAGTATATCAAGATGTCATCAATAAAAACAATGACGAACTGATCCAAATAAGGTTTGCAGACCCTATTCATTAAGTCCATGAAAACAGCAGGAGCATTAGTCAAACCGAATGGCATGACTGTGAATTCTTAATGCCCATAACGAGTACGGAACGCTGTCTTCGAAATGTCTTCTTCTTGCACCCGAAGTTGATGATACCCTGAACGTAGATCAATCTTCGAAAAATAAGAAGCGCCTTGTAACTGATCAAAGAGATCATCGATGCGAGGTAGGGGATATCGATTCTTGATGGTAAGCTTGTTAAGCTCACGATAATCGATACACATCCTAAAGGATCCATCCTTCTTCTTGACAAAAAGAACGGGAGCACCCCAAGGTGAAAAACTGGGATGGATAAAGCCTTTGTCAGAGAGCTCCTGAAGCTGTTTAGACAACTCTTGCATCTCAGATGGTGCAAGACGATATGGAGCTCTGGCAATGGGATTTGCACCAGGTACGAGATCAATGCGGAACTCGACTTGGCGTGCTGGAGGTAGACCAGGTAAATCTTCAGGGAACACTTCAGAATAATCCCGAACGACAGGAATATCTGAAATAGACTTACCCTTGCCTTTATCTTCTGTAACATGTGCTAAGAAAGCCACATAGTTCTTCTGCAGATACTTCCGAGCTTTAAAACAAGACATGAGTTTGAGACCAACGGTAGGCTTCTCACCTTGAACCTGCAGGATCTCGCCTGTCGAAAGCGGCACACGAACAATCTTCTTAGAACAAACTATCTCTGCGTGATGCTTGGATAACCAATCCATTCCCACAATAACGTCGAAGCTTCCAAGTTGCATAGGCGCGAGGTCAATAGGAAAAAGATGGTCGTTAAGATTTAACTGGCAGTTGCGAAGAACAGAATCCAGAACAATGGGTTCACCACTAGCAACTTCTACTGTCAAAGGTTTTCCTAGTTTCGTTCTAGACACGCGAAGCATTTGCTCAAAAGATAATGACACGAAACTCTTATCGGCACCAGAATCGAAAAGAACAGATGCAGGCTGATTATTAATAAAGAACGTACCGTTCACCACATTATCATCCGCCTGCGCCTCTTGGGCATTCATGTTAAAGACTCGGCCTCGAGCCGGAGCCTGATTCTGGTTCTGGTTCTGGTTCTGGTTCTGATTGGCCAGTCTTGGGCACCGATTTCTATAGTGGGTCAGATCCCCACAATTGTAACAAGCACCTGGTGGGTATTGTGGTCGTGCAGCTTGACCCTGTTGCTGAGCAGGAGGCTGTGCAACTTGTTGAGCCGGGTTCTGAACTGCGCGATTCTGAGCAAACCGACAAACCTCGGCAAGATGACCTGACTTCCCACAGCTAGTACAGAAACGGCACTGATGTTGCGGCTGATGGTGACTGTTGCATCTATTGCACAAAGGTGCATTCCCTGTATAGGGTTTCTTTGCTGGAAGCTGTGCGGGTTGGTTGGGAGCTGCCTGGTTAGCTTGGGCAGTGATAGCAAAATTTTGGGAAGCCTTACGCTTCCTTGACCTCTTCGAAGAACCAGAGTTCTTTCCATTCAAGTTTTGACCTTTCTTGCTATCCCCCTTGTCAGCCGACTGTTTCTTGCCCTTGTCACCCTTCCTGTGTAACTTGTTCTTCCTGATCTGCGACTCAGTCAGCGTCGCTGATAACTCGATTGCCTAACGGAGTGTGGCAGGGTTACTACCAGTAAGAATGTCTTGTACCGAGTCAGGTAGGCCGTCGATGTATCTCTCGATAGCCTTGTCGAGTGGGGTAACCATAGTCGGGCAAAGCAGACTCAACTCTTCAAACCGATCAGTATAAGCCCTGTGCTCACCACTATCTTGCTTCAAATCATCAAATTCCTTCTCCAAAGCTCGCTGCTCATGACGAGGACAGAATTCCCTCATCATAAGGGCTCTAAGCTCAGCCCATGTCTGTGCAAGAGCAACTTCTGCACCCCTGTCTCTCATAATCCCGTTCCACCATGTCAAAGCCCTCTTCTGAAATACGCTCGAAGCAAACTCGACCTTGCGATTATCCGGACATTGCACGTGGCGGAAAGTATTCTCACTGCTCTCGAACCACTGAAGAAGCCCAGTCGCTCCTTCAGAACCACTAAACTTGAGTGGTTTAGCCTGATTAAAATCCTTGTATTTGCATGGAACATTGTTGTTGTTGTTGGCTTGGTTCCATTGAGCAAAGAGATTTGGAAATTGAGCAGCCATCTGCTGCGCAATAATTTCCGCCAGCTCGGCATTTGCTATCAGATTGTCGCGTCGAGGAGGCATTCTAAAAGAGGAAAACATGAAAGGAAACGAGTGAGATGATTGGAT
Organism: Helianthus tuberosus; assembly: GCA_030545235.1. Classification (NCBI taxonomy): domain Eukaryota; kingdom Viridiplantae; phylum Streptophyta; class Magnoliopsida; order Asterales; family Asteraceae; genus Helianthus; species Helianthus tuberosus. Next base: position 5,802 of record JARYGA010042570.1, read on the forward strand.
GAAAAGAATGAGATGAAACAAAATCAACAAAAGCAAAGATGGTGGTCATTCGTCCGTATCACAAAGCAAACCAACGACACACAGTGACTAATCAAAGTAAATGGATTAAAAATAATGTATAATGAAGACATGCTCGCCTATAAGTGAACACTCATCCCAGGAATTCCCAGGTAAGCACAACTGGTCTCGCGTCTGATGAGATGTATACGAAGTGCTTGCCTAGACAGAAATCCCAGAATACAGGCATTCACCCTTCCAGTTTGCACATGTTCACATTATTTAAAACCCAAAACGTTTGACGGGATTTTGAAAATTTGAAGGCACAAGGCCAAAAACCAAACTGAAAAGGGTTCAAAACCATATAACAGAGGGTTCAAAACCTTACAATTGAGGGTTCAAAACCTTGTAATAAATTATTCAAAAACAGATGATTGTTTTTCAAAAATCGTTTCGGAAAATTTTTTGGCTTTTGTTCTGATAATCACCTAAGGATAGGTGATGTGTATGTTTTAAGATCTAAACACAAATAATTTATGTTAGGGTCCTAGAAAAGTTATAGTCAAGGTCAAAGCATTACTAATAACCTAATTCCCTATAACCATTGGCTCTGATACCAACTCTTCTGTCACACCCCGACCGCGTATAACAACGGACCGCGGCGGAAACGCCGGGGAGTGAATCGCGACAGAATTAATTGTTTCATAACCATGGCATACAAAGTTGTATTTTATTTATTAAACAAGGGTGTTACATTGTTTCAAACAGGAAATTTAAAGAGTTCAGAACATAATTAAACATAGTCTATCTTCTTTTAAAGTCTCTAAGGCACAGGTCCGCCCTAGTATCATGATCAACATCCTATGGAAAAGCACCTGAAAACACATGTGAAAATAGGTACGTCAGCATAAAAATGCCTGTGAGATACATAGGTTTGTGAAAATAAGATTCATGACTTGTATTTGAGAAAATGTTTAGTCATGAACCTTGTAATTTGCTTTGTCTTGTAAATCATTTGAAAAACGATAAGATCAGTTGATATGTATAAGTAAATGTAAGGTTAAATGAATAACCATGTAAAATGAGTTTGTATAGGATAAGTTGGTTGTAAAACAATGTCTTATGAAAAGTATGTTATTTGTATAAAATGTTATATGTATCAAACTGAAATGATTCAAATAACGTTACGCTATGTAATATTATACAAACACTTATATATAGGAAGTACCAGCGGCGTATCCACCATGTTTGTATCATATTACACACGCATCGTTACTTAATCACTTAATCAAACCAAACCATCAAGATGTAAAATGTTCATGTACAAACCAATTGTCAAGTGTTATTGTGTAAACCATGTCAAAATGTCTATGTCCAATGTAAACCACCAAATGTGTATATCAATGTCAAAATGTTTATGTTCAATGTAGATCATGTAATGTGAAATCAAAATGTCATGTATGGTAAGTGAAATGTATCAACTAAACCATATGTAAAATGCACTACAACAAGGTATTGAAGTAAAACACAGTTTAAATCAAAGTCATATTGTGTGTAACAAATGCATGCTATACTGATACAAACATTTATGCGGTATTGTTAAAATGCATACATCCAAGCCTTGAGACTGAGGCGATAAACCCTTAAACAAATTAAATATTTATCTAAATTATGTATATCGAATTCGGTCATTCCTTTCTGTCCCCTTTCCCTGGGATGTCCGGAATGGGAGTTGTCAATTCCTATGGTACCACTACCTACTAACGAATGGCATGATCAATGTTAATGAATGTATTGTCCCATGTTAAACAAACCAAATGTTATACCAAAAATGGAAGCATGTGATGCACTAAGTATGTAATCAAATGAACATACATAGCGTGAAAATGTAATGTAAAACGATGTACTAAGTAATGCACACAATGGGCACACCTAGCATGAAATGTAATGTAAAACAATGTACCAAGTAATGCACACAATGGGCACACCTAGCATGAAATGTAATGTAAAACAATGTACTAAGTAATGCACACAATGGGCACACCTAGCATGAAATGTAATGTAAAACAATGTACTAAGTAATGCACACAATGGGCACACCTAGCATGAAATGTCATGTAAAAACGATGTACTAAGTAATGCACACAATGGGCACACCTAGCATAAAATGTAATGTAAAACAATGTACTAAGTAATGCACACAATGGGCACACCTAGCATGAAATGTCATGTAAAACGATGTACTAAGTAATGCACACAATGGGCACACCTAGCATAAAATGTATTGAAATCATGTACTATAGTGTACTAACGAACATAGCATGTATATGATGTGAAAACGGAAAGCATTAAAGTAACAAGTAGGCACATGTGTTCCACCCCAAAACAGTTTGGAAAGCAGTAAAAGAGGGGTCTATGTACTCACTTGAGATTGCTCAGTTGTCTAAAGATGACCACCGAGTAATGCTATAGATCACGGAATCAAACGGCACCTAATATAGGTAACTATGTTAATAAACCGGACCTAAATCGGAAGACTGGGTAGCATTAGGGTTTGTAAACCAAATGAGTGTAGGAACTCATGTGATATGGTTTAACAAAGCCTACATACTAAATGAAACTTGACCTAAGTCTTATCGACCCATTACGATCCGTTTAGGTTGCTTATGCTACTTTAACGCGTCGTGCGCGTAAAACGCGTTCGGAATGCCTAACCAGCCCTATGACAAGTGTTATATGGCTAAACATGTTACATAATCAGTTATGTGACAAAGGTTTAGGTTACATATGCTTAATTACCAATTATACATGAAAAGGGTATTCTGGTAATTTACCTAAGGCATATAAACTACCTATCATACAACTACTTAAACGATGTGACCATAGGGTATAACCTCGGAAGGTTATTCCCTACCTACTATGGTCACCTAATGTGTTTGGTCGGATCCTAATGATCGACCAAACTGGGTCGGGTTCGAAGGTATAGGCGATTTATTAGATCGCCTACCCTACGACCCTAGACAACGTGGTAATAAGTGGGCATAGTCCCAAGGGACTATGACCAACGTGATTACACTCACGTTGCGAAGTTCAAACGAACTTCGCATTGACCATTACTGGTCAACGCTGAAAGTCAAACAAAGTTTGACTTTCTGACTCGAAAAGCAGTAAAATAAGGAAAAGAACGAAAGAATACTTACGAAGGGTCCCCGAATGCTAAACTCGATTCGAAAATCTCAGGTATGAAACAAATGTTTCAACTTAGAGTTTCTCAATTCAAGTTTCTAGTGATTTTGAACAAAGGGGTGTTGGGGTATTTATAGTATTCGGGTAACCGCTAGGATCGTTTCATGGAAAACGTGCCATGATCCAACCCGTACACTTGTCACAATGTTGTGGAAGCTAAATATGATCCTTATCTAGTGACTAAGCAAGTTTAGAACATGTGGTGGAGGATCAAATGGCTGCAACTTGTGCTAAAATGCATTTAATCTGGTCTGATAGTGGGAAGCGGCCCGCTTCAGGATCAGGCAAACACAATGCGGGCCGCCTGACCCTTCTGATCCGCAAATATGTTTGAAAAATGACAGTTTCAGTCCCTGCACGTGTTTAAGGCCTTTTCCGACACTTCTAAGGCCCGTAAAGCCAACTTTAAGGCCCTAAAATGTTGCCTAAACATTGTGGACATGAAACATGCTAAAAATTATGCCGGGTGATGGTTCGTTTGGTCGTACGAACGCGATGTTCGCTTAATTACGACGAAATGCGCATAAGCGCGAAAAACGATCCAAATGACACGACGAATGGATTTTTCTTAAGGCTAACACTAAAATATAATGTAGTCATGCTTACATAAATTTTTGGATGTCCAGATGTATTCAGAACGTAAGTTATGCGCGAAAATGCAAACTTGTGCACTTTTTGACACTTTTAGTCCCTGAATGACCCAAAAGTTTATTTTAGCACACCGAACCCCTCAAAGCCTATTTCTAAGCTATGTAAAGGATATTTAAGGTGTGTTTAACTTATGGTTATGTTCCGGAATGTTCGTTACAGTTCAAATTGACATACTTTCGCAGTTTGTCATATTTAGTCCCTGTAAGCGAATTAACTTGTTTTTGCCATACCAAAGCCTTCAAAACTTATTTCTAAGTTATGTCAAGGTTATTTAAGGTATGTTGAGTATATGTTGATGTTCCAGAGTATTTCTCGCATTAAACTGAGTACGTTTACGCACCAGTTTGCGTATAACTCTCCAGAAAGTGATATAGAGTTTGGAATTGGATAAAAGTCAAAACATGAAAAATGTAAAACATAACAAAGCAAACATTGTGATCAAATAACATTGTTTTATTGATAATAGAACTGTTCATAGTGATTACAAGCACAGTTGTTACAACTTCGATGGCTTGGCCGAGTTGAACGTCTTGAAGTTGCAGATGGCATTATTGTTGTTGATAGCTTGGTAACATTGAACAACGACGTTCGGGATTGCAGCAGTCATTTGCTGTGTAATGACAGCTGCCAGCTCGTCAACAGATACTGGATTTTCACGTCGTGGAGGCATTCTAAAAGAGAAGAACATGAAAGGAAACGAGTGAGAGAATTAGACGAAATGAATGAGATGAAACAAGTCTGATGAAAGCAAGGATTGTGGTCATTTGTTTGTTACTACAAAGCAACAAACGACCTCGGTGATTAATCAAAGTAATTAGGTCAAAAATAATGTATCGCGAAGACATGCTCGCCTATAAGTGAACACTCATCCCAAGAATTCCCAGGTAAGCACAACTGGTCTCGCGTCTGATGAGATGTATACGAAGTGCTTGCCTAGACAGAAAACCCAGAATACAGGCATTCACCCTTCCAGTTTGCACGTGTTCACATTATTTAAAACCCAAAACCTTGACGAGATTTTGAAAATTCAAAGGGGTTCAAAACCATATAACAGAGGGTTCAAAACCTTACAATAAATCATCCTAGAACAGATGATTATTTTTCAAAACGGTTTCGAAAAATTATGTTCTTGTTGTGGTAGTCGCCTAAGGATAGGTGACGGTATTGTTTTATGACTAAACGCAAGTAACTCGCGTTAGGGTCCTAAGAAAGTTATAGACTAGGTCAAAGCAATACTAATAACCTAATTCCCTATAACCATTGGCTCTGATACCATCTTTTCTGTCACACCCCGACCACGTAGAACATACAAAACGTGGCGGAAACATCGGGGAGTGTTGTAACAGAATTAATTGTTTCAAATCCATGGCAGTTGAAGTTTTGTTTTATTGATTAAAAGTGTTATAATGTCTTAACAAACAAGAAATACAACATAATTAACTAGTCTTGTATCTTTTATTGTCACTAAAGCCCAAGTCTGTCTATGTGTATCTTGATCATCTTATGTAACAGCTCCTGAAAAACACATGTGAAAATAGGTACGTCAGCATAAAAATGCCTGTGAGATACATAGGTTTTGTGAAAATAGGTTTCATGACTTATGTTTGAGAAAATGTTTAGTCATGAACCTTGTTATTTGCTTTGTTTTGTAAATCATTTGAAAATCGATAAGATCAGATGATAAGTATAAATAAATGTAAGGTTAAATGAATAACCAAGTAAAATATGTTTGCATAAGATAAGATGTTTATAAATCAATGTCTTGTGAAAAGTATGTTATTTGTATAAAATGTTCTATGTCTCAAACTGAAATGATTCAAATAACACTACGATATGTAATACCATACAAACACTTATATATAGGAAGTACCAGCGGCGTATCCACCATGCTTGTATCATATTACACACGCATCGTTACTTAATCATTTAATCAAACCAAACCAACCAATGTAAGAAGTCTATGTTTAAATCAATTGTCAAATGTATTGGGTAATATGTCAAAGTGTTCATGTCAAGATGTAAATCATATCAAAATGTCTATGTCAAATATCCATGTCAAATGTCTATGTCAAATATCCATGTCAAATGTCTATGTCAAATATCCATGTCAAATGTCTATGTCAAATATCCATGTATGGCAAGTGAAATGTCTCAACTAAACCATATGCACAAAAACAAAGTATTGAAGTAAAACTTGGTTTAAATCAAAGTTATGTTTTGTGGGAAATACATGATCAATGTCAATCATGTTAAAATGTCTATATCGAAATGTCTATGTCAAATGTCTATGTCAAAATGTCATGTAAAACGATGTACTAAGTAATGCACACAATGGCAATACATAGCATGAAATGTAATGAAATCATGTACTATAATGTACTAACGAACATAGCAGTATATGATGTGAAAACAGGAAAGCATGAAAGTAACAAGTAGGCACATGTGTTTCACCCCAAAACAGTTTGGAAAACAGTAAAAGAGGGGTCTATGTACTCACTTGAGATTGCTCAGTTGTCTAAAGATAACCACCAAGCAGTGCTAGAGATCTCGGAATCAAACGGCACCTAATATAGGTAACTACATTTATAAACCGGACCTAAATCGGAAGACTGGGTAGCATGAGGGTTTGTAAACCAAATGAGTGTAGGAACTCATGTGATATGGTTAATCAAAGCCTACATACTAAATGAAACCTAACATAACTGCCTACGACCCATTACGACCCGTTTAGGTAGCTTATGCTACTTTAACGCGTCGTTCGCGTGAAACGCGTTCGGATCGCCTAACTAGTCCTATGACAAGTGTTATATGCCTAAACATGTTACAAAATCAGTTATGTGACAAAAGTTTAGGTTACATATGCTTAATTACCAATTATACATGAAAAGGGTATTCTGGTAATTTACCTAAGGCATATAAACTACCTATCATACAACTACTTAAACGATGTGACCATATGGTATAACCTCGGAAGGTTATGCCCTATACTAGGGTCACCTAATGTATTTGGTCGGATCCTAATGATCGACCAAACTGGGTCAGGTTCGAAGGTATAAGCGATTTATCAGATCGCTTACCCTACGACCCTAGACAACGTGGTAATCAGTAGGCATAGTCCCAAGGGACTATAACCAACGTGATTACACTCACGTTGCGAAGTTCAAACGAACTTCGCATTGACCATTACTGGTCAACGCTGAAAGTCAAACAAAGTTTGACTTTCGGACTCGAAAAGCAATAAAATAAGGAAAAGAACGAAAGAATACTT
>JARYGA010042571.1:0-53760 GCA_030545235.1 Helianthus tuberosus
CTGAATAGTTAAACCTTTAATCCGAATTAGTCAGACATTTGCCTCTGAACGGGTAAGCATTATACTGGCTCTTAATGGTTCAGACCCGTTACTGGTTCAACACTTAATGGTTCAAACCTCTTACTGGTTCAGCGCAATTAACCATTCAGAAGTTTCCGAACAGCCATGTAGTCACATAGTAAGACCGTGGGGTATGGTGGGGCATGAGTTGACACGTGGATTTTCAAAACTCAATTCATTAAACCCACTTTGGATGGGGTATGGTGGGCGTGGCTTGGCTGGCGTGGCCAAGCCACATCAGCTTTTTTTTAATATATATATATATATATAACCATTAAAAACTACATAAACATACAAAATAATTATTAAAATAAACATACAAAATACTTATCAAAATAAAAAACTATCATTCTTCGTCGTCTTTGTCGTCTTCGTCGGTTTCGAACCCAGAAAGCGTTGAAACATGATCCACCAAATCAGATCGAAGGTTGTGATGTATATCCTTTGACTTTATCAAAAATTCATTTGCCGCTTTATCTTTGTGTGTTACGTTACCTGGTTGGGGGTCATCGTCATCATAGTAGGTAACGACCGCTCTACCTTCATCCACCAAAATCATGTTGTGAAGAATGATACATGTGTACATCACGTTTCCAATCTGATCCTTGTCCCATAGTCGACAAGGCATTGCCAATATTCGCCACCTTTTCTTCAAAACACCGAATGCTCGCTCGATGTCTTTACGTGCAGCCATCTGGACCCTGTTAAGCTTTAATCTCTTTGGATCTGTGGTACCGTGTCTTGTGAACGATTTTACGAAAACCCCCCACTCTGGGTAAATCCCATCAACTAGGTAGTACCCATACAGGTACTCAACCCCGTTTACAAAGAAAGTTCCTTTGGGTCCTATACCATTTACCCGATCATTGAAAAGGGGCGAGTGATTTATGATGGTAATATCATTATGTGAACCTGACATACCGAAGAACGCATGCCATATCCAAAGATCTTGGGACGCAACCGCTTCAAGCACGATGGCTGGCATCCCGTGAAATCCACTAGTGTGAGCACCTTGCCATTGGGTAGGACAAAGTTCCCAAGCCCATTTCATATAATCTAAACTACAGAGCATCCCGGGTAGCCCATGATAATCTGCATGATGTTCCAATATTTGTTGCATGTCACTGAAGGAGGACTTTCTCAAATATCTTTTCCTATAAAGTTCTAGAATACACGAACAAAAGTTGTGAAGACTTTCTCTAGCTACACGTGCATACATTTTTAAATAGTCATCCATAATGTCCGAACTATTGCCGTACGCTAACTGCCTAAGTGCGGCCGTGACCTTTTGCCACGTACTAAATCCTAATTTCCCGGTTACATCGGGTTTTTGTTGGAAATAAACATACTTCTCCTCAAGATCTCTAGATATCCTTAAAAATAAGTTTCTACTCATACGAAAACGACGTCTAAACATTTTTCATTATACTTAGGTTCTGCTGAGAAGTAATCGCTTACCAACAAATTGTTAGCGGTGTGCCGTTCACGAGCGATGTACCTTCTCCTCCGTTTAGGTTGTTGAGTCTCTTCCTCATCGTCTTCGTCTTCCACGATAGCTTTCACCACCGCCGCGATCGTTTGTAGAAATATTTCCGCACCATCGTCAGATGATGATGACGATTCACTATAACTTGAAGAACTCATGGCAAGATTGTGGTTTATGTGTTTGATATTGTGTGAGAAAAATGTTTAATATGGAAAGGTATTTATAAAGGATTTTTTTTTAAAAACATGCCCCCAACGGCTAGTTTGAATTGGCCATTCACAGCTCGCCATGTCAGCTCGCTTCCCCCGCCCCACGCCCGGCTTGAAACCCAAGCCCCAAGGGCCACGCCCCAACCCAAGCCCACACGGGGTGGTGGCTTTGGGCGTTTTCCCCCAACCCACGCCCCAACCCAAGCCCCATACCCCATAGTCTAATACATAGTCAACCACTGTTACATAATTACGTAATCACTTAATGTGGTTTCACATACGATAATGAAATCACGTAGTCATGTACTGGGTATTCAAAGTCATGTAATCACGTAATGGGTATTCAAACTCCTGTAAAATGTTTTTAAGAAAATTATAGCAATAGACTGCTCGAAATAAAGAGAATGAAATGTTCGTTAATACGGTGTAATTTTTTTAAAAAAATATTAACGTATGAAAAAATTATAGCCGTTTGAAATCAAGTGGGGATGCGTTTACTAGAGAAAAGGCCATAATACCTTTTTGTATTTATTTCTTCAATTGTTTTAAACCTTATATTTACCAAAATGCCACCATCTTATTTGTAGTTATTGATCTTGGAAGATTAATGGCTGTGTGAACGTCACGTAGGCTCCGTACAAGAGAATGCTCTTGTACGTGATCCGTGATCTAGACAAAAAACATTAGTCTCAAAACATTATTTTATTTTATATATTTTTTAATTTTTAATTATTTATCAAAGATTCCCATAATAGCCACGGGTTTTCATGTCAATGGGTTTTGTAAGATTTGGTGTAATGTTGTAGGGTGTGACGCCCTCCTCCATCCTCCACATCAAGTCCACCTCACCACTTTTCCCTTCATCCTTGTTAAAGAGGTTCCCCGTTTGTATGTCAAGAGAAAGAAATATAGACGTGTTTGTTCAGAGAGAGATGGGGGAAAATCTTCCGAATTAAAAAAAAAGTAAACTGTCAAAATGGTTCCTGAGGTTTGGTCATTTTTACCACTTTAGTCCAAAACTCAAATCTTTTGAATCTGTGTCCCTGTGGTTTCAATTTTGTTGTCATTTTCTTCCAAAAAGCAAAATTTGGTCAGATTTTTCAGTTAACATCCAGCTTTTTCGCTTTTTTACTTCCTTTTAATGAAGGGCAAAATGGTCTTTTAAGTAAGATTATAAGGGAGGAAAAAGACAAAAAAAAACTGGATGTTAACTGAAAAATCTGACCAGATTTTGCTTTTGAATGACAATGGCAATAAAATTGAAACCACAGGAACCCAGATTCAAAAGGTTTGAGTTTTGGACTAAAGTGGCAAAAGTGATCAAACCTCAGGGACCATTTTGGCAGTTTACTCTAAAAAAAGTGTTAATTGCCATTTTCGTCCACGTGGTTTGGTGGAAAATTACATTTCAGTCCAAAAACAATTTGCGTCAGTTCCGTCATCAACATTTTTGAAACGTGCCACTTCAGTCCAAAAAGATAACGTCTTGTGTCAGTTCCGTCTCAACGTTTTTAACGGCGCGTATCTTTTTGGACTGAAGTGGCGCGTATTTTTTTTAGGACTGAAGTGTCATTTTCCACCAAACCAAAGAGACGAAAATGACAGTTAACTCATAAATAAATGAAGGCAGGGGATGGTGTTTGGCTCAGCGCCGACCCGCCACCTCACCCTCCCACTTCCTCTCCCAATACACATCCCACATCCTAATACATAATTTTATGGGGAAATCTCGAAACTAGCCAAGAATTGGTCAACATTTCGAAACTAGCCAAAGGAAACGTCTTGTAGAGACGTTACCACATTGCTGAAATGTCTTGAAAATGAACCAATCACTGGCTGCCACGTGTCCGACAACGCTGAAACGTCTCAGAACTCTTAGCTGAGACGTCTTAACATGGCTTGAGACGTTTCCACACGGCTTCATATGGCTTGAGACGTTTCCACATGGCTTAAGATTTTTCCACATGGCTTGAGACCTTTCTACATGGCTTGAGCCATTTCTACATGGCTTGGGCCCTAAAATGACATTTAACTCTTTATAAAATAAACCTTAAATTATGTTAAATATATATAAAATTAAATAAAATAGTTGGTTGTTAGGATTTTTCATATTTTTAAAAGTTTTTTTACTTTTCTTATGTTTTAAAGTCTTTTAGAGTTCTTATACACACATACATACACACCATTTTGTAATACATATGAGAATTTCAAAAGAATAATTTTTCCTAATCTTAAAAGTTTTAGTAATTAAAAGTTTTGTAACATAATACGATTACTTAAAACATATTTTCAAATTTTTAAACTAATCTTTCTCACGATCTTTAAACTCTTATATCTTTTTTCTATGTTTACGTTTCTTTTTTTCTTCAAAATTACACCATAAAATATGTTTAAAAATCGTGAGAAATATTAGTTTAAAAATTGAAAATATGTTTTAAGTAATCGTATTATGTTAGAAAACTTTTAATTACTAAAACTTTTAAGATTATGAAAAATTATTCTTTTGAAATTCTCATATGTATTACAACATGATGTGTATGAATGTGTGTATAAGAACTCTAAAAGACTTTAAAACTTAAGAAAAGTAAAAAACTTTAAAAATATGAAAAATCCTAACAACCAACTATTTTATTTAATTTTATATATATTTAACTTAATTTAAGGTTAATTTTATAAAGAGTTAAATGTCATTTTAGGGCTCAAGCCATATAGAAATTGCTCAAGCCATGTGAAAAAGTCTCAAGCCATGTGGAAACGTCTCAAGCCATATGAAGCCGTGTGGAAACGTATAAAGCCATGTTAAGACGTCTCAGCTAAGACTTCTGAGACGTTTCAGCGTTGTTGGACACGTGGCATCCAGTGATTGGTCCATTTTCAAGACGTTTCAGCAATGTGGTAACGTCTCTACAAGACGTTTCCTTTGGCTAGTTTCGAAATGTTGACCAATTCTTGGCTAGTTTCGAGATTTCCCCTAATTTTATTTTATTGAATTATAAAATTATTTACTAAAGTTTGCCACATGTTTTTTTTGTCACGTGGGTTTTTTTTTTTGTCTAAGAGTGAAAGATTTTCAAGCGACAGCTGCTAATGTGATGGGTAATAATTCTCTCACAAAGCATGTCACATTGTCACATAGTTGCTATTATATAAATTGGAACAGTAACAAATGTAACACTTCATATATATACCCCTCCTCGGTGCTCATAGTCATCATCCTTTTACGACCAAACCCATAATGAAAATGTCAATTTGGAATTGGGTTTTTCTTACTTTTGTGTTAATTTCATTTCATTCTAGTGTAACTTTATGTAACACGGACCCAACTACTCAACAGAGGTTGGATCAAGTTACGAGCCTGCCTGGTCAAAATTTCAACGTTGACTTTTCTCATTATGCTGGATATGTAACTGTTAATGAAGAATCTGGAAGAGCTTTGTTTTATTGGCTAACGGAGGCTATTGAGGATCCTGCTTCAAAGCCTCTTGTTCTTTGGCTCAATGGAGGTTTTTTTTAAATTAAATTCATATTTTAAGTAATGTTTGGCTTTTAAATTTGAAAAAAAAAAATAGGGGTTGCTCATTAAGGTTGTTTGTTTAGGGCCTGGTTGTTCATCAATTGCATATGGTATGGCTGAAGAAGTGGGCCCATTTCATGTCAATAAAGATGGAAAGTCTGTTTACTTGAATCCATATTCTTGGAACACAGGTATGATTCAATTTTAAGTTTTATTTATTTATTAAATTTAGTTTTATAGTAAAATGTTATTTTTGTCTATGTGGTTTAATACTAACATGTCATTTCGGTACACTGATTTAACTGTATCTAGTGAATCCATTAAATGAGGGGTACTTATGTTTTTTTTTTATAATAATAATAATAATAATAATAATAATAATAATAATAATAATAATCATCCATCACAGAAATATGGCCGGTGAAGTAAAAAAATATAAAAAAAGACATAAATACCCCTCATTAAGCGAGAAAAAATGGATGAGGTTAACAAAATGAACTGAAACGGCAAGCCACAGGAACGGCCCAGCAAGAAAAAATTTTTTTTTGGATGAATATGACGAAAGGGACCAAACAACAGAGACCGAAATGATAGTTTACTCATAAGTTTTATTTATGGAAAGACATGTTATTAACTATTAACTGATTTGCAGTGGCAAATTTATTGTTTCTTGACTCACCTGTTGGAGTTGGCTATTCTTACTCGAATACCTCTTCTGATATTACAAGCAATGGCGATAAAAGAACTGGTATAACTTCATTTTAATATCACACGCGTGCACGCGCACACACTTGGATGTATGTACATAGTGATGTTTATGTACTTTGTTGATCTATACTATCGGGTCACAGCTGAGGATGCACTTCAATTTCTGTTGAATTGGCTTGAACGTTTCCCCGAGTATAAAGGAAGGGATTTCTATTTAACAGGCGAGAGCTATGCAGGTACATGAGGGTAACCAAACATTGTTCCTTTTATATGCATTTTGACTAATTTGATATCAAAAGAATTACTTTCGATATGTGGGAAAGATGGTGAGTCGTTTAACGAGTAATTTTTAATGTGTGTCTAGACAGGTCGGGTTGGGCTGGCCGGCCCGTTAATATATTTTGCCCATTTTTTTATGAAAACTTAATGTGATACATTAACAACTATTTTAAAACACTTTGGGTGATTCCATTTGACATGTTTCCATTTAAGTTAAGTTTTAAAATTGTTCCCGTTGGAGATAAAATGCAACCCAAATCAAATCATTTCTAGCCTATGTAGCACGGGGACTCCATTTATGTGGCCATACCCGTCTCGGGTACTTGTCGGGGACGGAAACGCCATGGGTACTCGTTGGGGACGTTTCCTAAACGTTTCCAATGTCGGGGACGTATCTGATAGAAGTATCCAGCCCGTTACCATTTATTTTTAGGGTTTTAACCCTTTCAAATTCCACAACCGGCCATTAAATAAATAGACCTATCATATTCGGCTTCTCTAATCTCTAAACTCTCAAGTCTCATCATCTCTAATTCTCTATCGATTGCCGATCTCTCACTAGATGAACCGGAATTTGAAAATGATTTGATTATTGATAATTAATTGCCTTTGGAAGATGTAGTATTTTTTGAAATTGTTTAATATATTTTTATTTTTTATATTTTTTATTGCCGTACCCGTATCTTGGAATTTTGAGTTTTGCCGTTCCTCGTTCCCGTACCCTGATCCCGTACCCGTTCCAGTGCTACTTAGTTTCTAGCCAAACATGCCGGTATTGCCACCCAGGGCGGGCCAGAGCAAGTGCCGGGTGGGCGACCGCCCTGGGCCCAAATCGAAATAGGGCCCGATATTTTTTTAATGTTTTTTTAATATATATATATAAAAAAATTCTGTATGTTTTAAAAAAAAAATCTTAAGGGGCCTGGATTTTATGAACGAAAGACGTTTTTGGGCCTTTTCAAAATTTTGGATTTGTGATTTTGTGGCCCAATTTTCCTGGATTTGAATGTATGGAGATTTGTGAATAGGACCCAAATTTTTTTTATCTCGCACAGGGCTAAAATTCTTTTTGTGATTTTCGGATACGACCCTGTTGTCACCTCTACCAGTACCTTTTGATAAGAGTTGACAAACGTGGTTTATAGTAATTTGATTAGTTTTTCTTTCCAGGACATTATGTTCCTCAACTAAGCCAAGCCATTGTGAGATATAACAAAGCAAACCCAGGAAGTCCCATTAATATCAAGGGTTACATGGTACAAGATTTTCTTTGTCCAAAATTTTGTTGCGTGATTACTACGTCTATCTATCCGCATTTTTCGTAAAAATGTTAGAATTGGAATATGTTGTTGATTGCAGGTGGGGAACGCCCTAACGGATGATTATAGTGATCATGTTGGACTTTTCCAATTTTTGTGGGCTGCTGGTCTGATTTCTGACCAAACTTACAAGAAATCAAACGAATTATGTAACAAAGAATCGTTTATCCACCCCTCGCGTGCGTGTGAGGAGATAACTGATATTGCTAATCAAGAAATGGGTAATATTGATCCTTACAGCATCTTTACTCCTGCTTGCACTGCCAACAGTGCCACGAAGCGGCTTAAGAGAAGATGGCATGTGAGTATTCCCTTTTTAAATACCGTACGTTAAAGGTTAAACAAACAAACAAACATGCCAAGTAATATCCGATTTAAAGTATCGCAAAGTTTGTTTTATTGCATACAACCACATAAATCACTTGATTCAAAAAGTCTGATAGTTTTGTAATAATACATGCTCACTAATTGTTATAGAAAAAGGGTCACTTTGATTCGGGTCAACCGAGTCTAGTCTAGTCTACATCTTCACTTTCTTCTACTTGTTTGGTTGCCACTATAGGCTCATTATTGCTAGTTGTTTTGGTATGATAGAAGGTAGGCCATATTGGACAGAGTTATGACCCTTGCACCGCAGAATACGCCACAGCTTACTTCAATTTACCGGAGGTTCAAAACGCTCTTCATGCTTATCACTTTAACTCATCAGGAACCTGGGAACCCTGCAGGTACAAATGTGTATCAAAATACAGTCTACCAATTATGATATTGCAAATCATGGTCATATTTAACTTGGAAATTTAATTTTTTTTATTTTGTGATCATAAACAACTTAATTTTGTTGTGCAGTATGGATATATATAATTCCTGGAAAGATTCTCCTATATCCGTGCTCGATGTGTATCAAGAACTTATCAGTTCAGGACTTCGTATTTGGATATTCAGGTTATTCTAAATACCTATTTTGTACTTTTCAGAAGACAATGCCTCCAATTTTGTTCTTATTTTTAACTTTCTTTTTGCTATAGTGGTGATACGGATGGGGTGCTTCCAGTTACCTGTGCACGTCAAAGTATAAACGCTCTCAACCTTACAACAGTCGGCCCATGGCGTGCCTGGTATGAAGGTGACCAGGTAATTCCATCCATTATCAACATATACATTGTTATTTTGGTGTGGGTCCCACATGATATGTAAGCAAGTGGATGTGCACCATGATACTAATTTATGATATGATATATATTTTTTGAACTAGGTGGGAGGATGGACACAAGAGTATGAAGGGTTGACTTTTGTGGCAGTCAAAGGAGCGGGGCACGAGGTTCCTTTGCATAAACCGAAGGAAGCGCTCACCCTCCTTAAGTCTTTCTTAACAGGAACCTCAATGGCGCCAATTGAGCAAGTGATTGAGTCTAAAACCAACGCTGCTTCACAATAAGTCAACAACTTCTAATTGTTCAAGCATGGCGGTCTTACGCTACTCTTGACATGTAGTAATCATAAATAAAAGCCTTGCTACTCTTGACATGTAGTAATCATAAATAAAAGCCTTTTGATTTTGGAAGATCGTTTGGTGTCGTTTTCTGGCAAAACTATAGCTGAAGTTCGTATGAATGATGTTTGCCAGAAATTTGATATTGTATTGGTTTTTCGTCTACTTGTTAAGGCCAAATTATAAACAATCCCTAAAGAATAATGTCATTAGCTATTTAGCTTGTTAAATAACTAGCAAGTATTCTAATTTATCTGTGTTTACTATAATATATAAAATAAAAGAACTATTTATAACTCGTGGCAAAATATGAACAATTATAATTGTCAAAACTCTCATAAATTGTTCAATTATATTTATATGTATATAGTTATTATACCTTGCAATCTTGCATGGAATTGAGCAGAAGAGATATGGATCTTGGAGCCCTCTTTCACAGCTTAAAAAGATACAGCCAGATTTTATCTTTTTCAATTTTGTTGTCATTTTCATCTAAAATCAAAATCTGGTCAGATTTTGAAGTTAACATCCAGTTTTATTTTTTTATTTTATTTTTTTTTGTCTTTTTCCTCCCTTTTAATGGAGGGAAAATGGTATTTTAACGTTTTATTCATGGTTGAAAAACAAGGTTTCCAAGGCCGAGTACTCCCCGAGTAGTCGCTACAAGGTAGGCTGCCGAGGAGACTTTCTTCGACTCCGCCTAATTACTTGGAGACGGTCAAACGCGGTCAACCTCGGCCAGAATTGGATCTAGTAGGTCAACTCGGGCCAAGTTGGACTTAAATAATAATAAAACATAATTTCTATGCCTATCATATTAAAGAATCAATATCATTTTCACGTGTTTTGTTATAAATATTAGTAAATTTATGCTATTTGACATATATTTAATCTCCAAAAAGTAATTTCTTTATAATTTAACAAGTCCGAGTACTCCCCGGGTACTCTCCGCCTAGACCGAGTACTCTCAACTTCCCGGTTGACCGACTAGGGAGAGCCTAGCGACTTTTTCAACCATGGTTTTATTATAACAAATTAAAAAAATCTGACAATTTTGCCCTTAATTAAAAGGGAGGAAAAAGACAAAAAAAAAAAAAAAAAAAAAAAAAAACTGGATGTTAACTGAGAAATCTGACCAAATTTTGCTTTTAGATGAAAATGGCAACAAAATTGAAACCACAGGGACCCAGATTCAAAAGGTTTAAGTTTTAGACTAAATTGGCAAAAATGAGTAAAGCTCAGGGACCATTTTAGCAGTTTACTTCAATATTTATTTCCGAAGTCTCAAACGACCTTGCCAAAATATGAAATAAAGGAACTGTGTGGAACAACTTGATAGTTGAAACCATCAAATTATACATACAATGACAATGGGTAGTTTTGGCATAAAAAAAAACTTTCTAACAGAGGAAGTATGACCAAGTCAAATGCATAAATGCCTTCCACATGATTTCTTCATTTTCATCTACTTTTTTATTATAAATTCACAGCATTTTACCTCAAGAATCACTATTTTTCTTAACCTTCTTCTCTTGTCTGCATCAACATGAGTAGATATCCAAACTTTATAACAGGAAAGAGTTATAAAATTTCTTAACCGACCTTGAATGACCACAATAAATTCTCTGTTTCTAAGTATCTCATGTGTTTCTTTGCTCATTGATCGCACTTCGTAACCGACCAATAAAGGTGCCTAAAATGTCATTAGTCTCCACTAGTACAAAAAAGCGCCATAGACGCGGTTATTTTGATTTTAAGACGGGGTTTTGGACCACGTCTTAGGGGGTGTTTAGGATTGAGTTTGGAAATGACTTTTAAAAAAGCCCTAAATCCTGACTTTTAGAAATGACTTATTGACTTATTAACTTTTTCAAAAAGCTAATACGTCAATAAGCCATTTCCAAACTCAATCTCAAACACCTTCTTAAAAAGCAGCGTCTAAATGATGGTTTTTTTAGATAGGATTTGTTCAACCGCGTCTAAAAACAACGAAACCCCATCTTAGAACTCTTTAATATTTTGGAAAAAATGTTTTTAGAAATCGCGTCTTATAATCAATTAATAGATAAAAAATACAATTTTGCGTCAAATCCGAACCTGTCCAAATCAGCCCAATTCAATTCGAAATTTTACATTATAAACAGGTCAAATTACAATTCTATACTAAATCCAAAAAACTACATTAACTTCCATAAATAAACTACATACATATCTAAAATCTATATATAAAACTAAACCATATTATCAAGAACCAACCGGGCTTAGATGTGCCGCATCTAGGAAAACAACTTGCATTATCTGTTCCACAGCTACTAAATCTATCAGCTCATCAAACTTAATTAAAACATAAAATTTTATATAGCATCCATGAAACTAGGTCCATAGCAGCTACATACATAGTATGTAAGTATCTAAGAAAAGGGTGCAGTGGCAGATCTAGGATTCCGACCAAGCGGGAACGTTTTATAAATAAGCGGTAACGAAATCGAAAAAACGTCAAATTTTTTCAAAATTTACACTAAAAATGTCAAAAATTTTCCGACCAAGCGGTAGCGGAGTGTTAGTGCATTTATGTCTATAGCCTTCATCAATCCAAGCCGTAGCGAGAAACAGAAAAAACGAGTCGTTATGATGGAATATTTAGGCAAAAGGCAAAGTGGCAATATAGTAATTAATGAGAAATCTCATTAAAAGCCAAGGCCTATAAATAGGAGCTTTATGTTTAGATTAGAGACTTTTGCTACATTTATCATTTGGAGCTTTCTAGATCTAGAGAGAGAATCAAGAGAGAGAAAGTGATTCAAGGTGCTGTACGATTTCAGATTTATAATAGAATCACATTTATATTACGTCACGTGTGTTAGGTCGCGTTCGTGTACGGATTCCGCACGTTTCACGTTCGTTTCGCAATCGTTTCGGAGTCAAAACCGGTCCTATAAGTGGTATCAGAGCAGGAGCTCGATTGCACTGATCCAACACACAATTCTACTCGTGATTTCATCGATTTCAGATCCGGATTTCATCTTTTTCTTCATCTTTTTCATATTTTCACGTTTTTCACTGATTTTCGTCAAATTGAACGGGTTTTTACGGTCCAAATCGTCTGATTTTTTGATATGTTGTGCGAAAACACCTGATCTATAACCTACCAAATTTCAGATTCAAACTCCTAGCCGTTTAGGAGATATTCGAGTTTTTAGGTCCGATTTAGTTTGAATCAGCGAGCTGACCGTTTGAAAGTGACCTATCCAGTTTGAAAGTGACACTGACCGTTTGAAAGCAGCCTTCCCGTTTGAAACTGACACCTTCCCGTTTGAAACTGACACCTTCCCGTTTGAAAATGACACCTTCCTGTTTGAAAATGACTGACCGTTTGAGGGTGTGACAGTTTGAGGGTGTGACCGTTTGAAGGTGTGACAGTTTGAGGGTGTGACTGTTTGAGGGGTGACCATTTGAAACACGATTCCAGTTTGAAAGAGTCTGTCAGTAGTTCACGTGATACAATTGATTTGATCAGATCTATATTCATCGGTGTACATGTGACTAAATTGCAACGGCCCAATCAGACAATCAAAAGTGTGAAACAGTTTACAAGATTGTCAGAATGTTGGGATAGGATCATCACGTGTTTTGTTGTCAGTAATTGGAAAAGAAAATCACGAGTTAGTGTGTCAGTTGATAACATGTGAATTCAGATTAAGCGGTCCAATAATATTGAATGGAGAACTATTATTGTTGGCTCATTAAAGTCTGCATGTGATTACTAAAAGTTGATAAGTTCTGTGTTCATCAAATTGATTTTGTTGGCAAAATTAAAAGACAACTGCATGTGATAATGTCAGGTTGCATGTGCAGTCCATATGAGTTCATATTGATCGGTCCAATCATCAAGTGAGTTTGCATGTGATGTATTGAAAGTTGTTGACAATTCATTAATACATGAGGTGATTCAGATGGTTTTAGAATTCAAGGCCGCACATTAGTGGAATTATTTGACCAAGATTTAAACATTTTATTAATATTGGTTGTCAATTGGATGGAGTTTGCGGCTCAATCTGATTAGTGGATAGGTTGGTTCAATCAGATTTAAGTGAAAATTAATAGTTGTCGGCTGTTTGTTATTGGTATCAAGTTCACCATTGTTGAAGGTTAAATCAGATTCAAAGTTAAATTGCTACAAGCTGATGGGTCATGTGATCATTAAATTGATTGTCGGCACAGCCCAAGATTCTAATTCTCGGCCCAATCTTGTTCACTTAGTATCAAACATTTCATACAAAGGTCAAGTTCACGAGAGTTTCGGTTGTTAGGTCCATTTCACCGGCCCATGTGACTTGGATTAGTGTCAAATATCACAAAGTTGGTTTTGTCTCATTCACTCAGTTTGCACAATTTGAAGTTTAGTCAGTCTGCGAATCTTCGACACGAGTCCTAGATTAATTTTGATCTCACACTTTTACGTATACAGTTCGGTTAAACTGATTGTTTGTTTGTTTGTTTTTCTTGCGACTGTAAGGTTTACATCATGGCTGAGGAATTCTACAACACGTTTTTCAACGCATTCACATCCGAATCGTCCGAGGTTACAAATGTTACACCAAAAACCATCACTAAGGTGCTCAATGAGAACATCAAGCACGATAACTTTTACGGAACTCACTCAAAGCCACCATCTCTGGAAAGCATTGAAGATTATACCTGGTGGAAAGAACGTTTCATCAACTGGGCAAAAGCGTATGCTCATGAAAGCTGGTTCTGCCTGGAGTATGGATATGAAAAACCAAAAGATGAGAAAGGCGAAGATCTTGTATTCAAGAAGTTTTCCAGAGAAGATAAAGCTGAATACGGAGCTGAACAGAGAATGATAGCATTGATCCAGTCAGCAATCAGAAATGATATTTTTGCTTTACTAACTCATGACGGGTCATCTAAATCTGTTTGGGAAGCTTTACGAATTAAAGCTGAGGGGGGTAAACAGATTAAAAAGAACAAAATTGCTTTATTAAAGAAAGAATTTGATCTGTTTGATAATATTAAAGGAGAGACAGTGAGACAAATGATTGAGAGATTCTGTCATCTTAAAATTGAATTGGAGAGATTAGAGATAAATAAAACAAGAGAGGAACTTATTGATAAAGTGATTGAAGCGTTACCACGAGCTGATCAGTGGTAAACGTTTGTTTTTATTTTGAAAAATGATGTTTTGTATGATACAATTACTCTTGATGCTTTGTTTGAAAAGATTGAAAGTCATGATCTGGAGCTACAAAAGCAAAACAAGATGACTGATTCTTCACATCAACAGAACGTTGGCTTGTACTACAAAGGCAGTGTGCTTTCTGATAAAGGCGTTGGTTCACCAAAAACAGCATTTAGTGGTGAAAAAATGAAAGAACCACCAACAACGTCAACAAGTCATCATTCTGGATATCATTCATCTTCAAAGACAAATTCTGATGAATCTGAAGAAATTCTGTGCAACATTGCTCTTAAATTGAAGAATTCTTCTACAATGAGCATAAATGCAGCTAAGCAGCAAATGAGTTTCCTTGCATCTGTTCTGGAGTCATATGAAGGTCTTGTAGCTGGCAAAATTGGAAACTCTGAATTGACCAAAGAAGATTACGACCAGATTGATCCGGAAGAGATGGAGCTCATTGACATCCGTTGGTGTTTAGCTAGTTGTATTCGCAGAGCTCAGAGGTACATGGAGATTGCCGGCAAACAATCTCTTGGAGGTGCTTCAACAAAGCTTGGATTCGACAAATCCAAAGTGACTTGCTTCAAATGCAAGCAAAAGGGTCATTTCAAAAGAGAATGCAGAAACTCTAAAGTTGCTGAAGGAAGTGAACGTCCTTTCAACGATGATTATTATCGAAAGGCGATTTACCATCGAAGCAGAGAAGAACCAAAGTTGATCGAAGATAAGCCGAGAGAAAAATCAAGAGCTTATGCTGTTATTTACGAGGATGAAGGTTATGATTGGTCTGTAGTTTGTCCAGAAAAAGATCGTTTAGAAAATGTTCGTAAAACAGCGCACGGGAGAGCTATGATAGAAGAAAGAAAGTTTGTTTTTGTTGCTGAGATTCAAGATGAAAACAAAGACAAAGACACTACTGAAGTCCATGAAGAAAAAGTTGAGATCAAAGAAAAAACTCGAGAAGAGATCTTGAGTGAGAAGACCTACAGAGAAAGAAACGTGGTCTATAACAGAATGGATGACATGCAGGAGGAGTATGAGATGGCTGTCGGTAGCAAAAGATGGGATAAAAAGAGAGAATGCTATTATAACAGAGAAGGAGAACCGGTTGTTCCCAAGAAAGACATAATCTTCGATGATGTTATTCTCAAAGTCCCGTTGAGAGCTGAATACTATAGAAATGTATTGAAAGATGACACATACGCTAAGAGATTTGAAAAGGAGATCAGATATGCTATGTTATCATGTCTGAGAAAAAGGGATGAGGAGCGAATGAAGAAGAATGTTGAAGAAATGGTGAACAATCTGAAGAAAGCTGCTGAAGAGGTTAAAGCAGAAACTGTTGAAGTTGAAGCTGTGAAGGAAATCAAAAGTGAAGAAGTTGTTATGAATGAAGAGGTTGAGAAAGCTGTTACTGAAGAACAGCAGATTGAAGAAGAGGTGAAGAAAGAAGAAAAAGAAGAAAAGAATGAGAATGAGGAAGCTGATAATGTTGGTGATGAAGTCGGTGTTGAAGAAAAGCAGAATGTTGATGAGCAGACAGAGGTTGCTGAAAACACCGAAGTGTCAATCACTGAGGTAAATTCTGATTCTGAAAACTTGAAACTGATTGATCAGTGCAAGAAATGCATGGAACCGTGCAGAACTTGTACTGAAAAAGATGAGAAATTCAGAACAAGAGACCTTGAATTCACAAAAATTGAAAAGATTTTCAAAGAAAAATGCAAAGAAATGCTAGAAAAAGAAAAGGTTTTTAAAGAAAATGATGAAAAACTTTCAGAAAAATGTAACAAATTAGAAAAGGAAAATGAAGTTTTGAAAGAGAATGTTTTGAAAATGACAAATGAATGTGAACAAAAAGAAATTGCTTGTCAAGAAATGAAAAAGGAATATGACTCAATGAAATTATCATATCAAATTACAAAAGAGTCATATGATAAAGTAAAAGACGAAATGAAATATGCTCAATCAAGAATGAATTATCTGTCTGAAACAGCCAAAGAGCTTAAACGAATGTATGCTATAAAACAAGATGTTGTTAATTCCTATATTGAGGATGTTGCTAAGTTAAAGCGACAGATTGCTGATTTAGAACAGGATAACAACAAGTTAAAGAGTTACCACGTGTCGTCATATGTGCTTGAACAAATTTTCAATATAAAACCGGGTGATGGTGAGTCTGAGCAGAACAAGAAAGGCATTGGCTCAGAGTTTCATCAAGTTCCACCACCGGGAAAATTTGCATTTTATGATGAGGAAAAGGTCGAAAAAGCTTTCAACATGGTAGACCAATTGCCAGACAACATTGACATAACCTATTCCAAATCTGATGATACTCATGATTCAGAGGTGGTAGGTAAAGTCGTTGAAAGTGTGTTGAAAGAAGAGTCGGTTGATACAGGTAAATCTGAATCACAGGATGAAGATGAAGGAAATCTTCATGATGGATATCTGAAAAACACAAAATCCGAGAAAAGTTTGAATGATGATTCAAAAGGATTGGTTTATACCATGATTGGATCGGACAAATTGTTCTTAGATGTTGTATTCCCGATTCAGAATGTGATTTCAGAAAAAGTTGATAAAGTTTTCAAAATGGTTGAGATTGAGAAGTCTGAGATTTCAAAGTTTGTTGGTAAGAGTCATAGAGGTTCGTATAACAAACCTGGTTACAAGAAGAAAAACATGAAGGCTGGGTTGGGTTATAAGAAGAAACAAAGTTGGAAAAGAAATGAAACTCCGAATTTTCAGGCAAAAATGAGTTTTGTTCAAGGAAACAGTTTAGCTGAAGAAAAAGAACTTAAAATGAGACAGTCTAATGATGAGTTCTTTGCTAAAAAGCAAAAGCAACAACCACAGGTCAAAGATGTGTCCATGAGAACATTTTTCAAATGTGATCAAAAAGGACATCTTGCACGCAAGTGTCCTAATCTAAAACCTGTGGATGTTGACAAAAAGAAGATTGATGCTGAGAAACAAAAATCTGAGAATGTGAGACAAAGGTCAACCAAATTTGATTCGAAACAAACTTGGAGGTACAATACAAACAAGTTTGCTTCAAATCAAAATTGGAAATCAAACCCAAACAGGTTCGATTCTAGACAGACTTGGAATTCTCACACACCCAGATTTAGAACAACACAAAGTTGGCAAAAATCAGTTGATATGACAAAACCCCAAGAGTTTTGGAAACCAAAAGTTGTTGTTCAAAATCAAAAAGTTCAAAAAGATTCACATTTTTACAAAAGAGGTACTCCGAAGGGTCAAACATGGAGTGTTAAGAAACAAGTGTCTTCTGCAAAAGATGAAAAAGTTGAAATAAAAGTTGAAAAGATTTTTGTGAAAGATGACCAAGAGTTTCCAGCATTGAATGAAAATTATTGTGTTGAAATGCCTAAGGTTCAATAGACCTGGGCTAAATTGTTCAAGTAATCAAGTAGTCTGAATGTGCAGGTGCTCAACAAATTCAAAGATTGTGAGAATGGAGGTTGGAGCAGCCTGGCACAACAAGGAGAGGAGGCTGCTGGATCCTGGTTTGGTTGAACAGGGAATTTATATGTTTTTCTGTAAATAAATAAACAATATTTTCAAAAACCCTAAAAATTGAAAAATTTGAAAAACCAAAAATATGTTTGTTTTTAATTTTTGTCAGATATTCAAAAATACAAAAATATGTGTTGATTGAATATGCCGAAACCCTCACGGCTGAACAAACATGATTACTTTCATCAGATTGAAAAATGGTTTTCAAACTGTAAAATATCAATGTGTTGTAAATCATGGGGGTATGTATATTTTCTGCAAATCAGAGCACTTTAAGCAGAAAATGGATGGCGAGACAAAGCTATCAGTATTGGTTGTCAAATTTTCTTTAAATGGTTTTGCATTTTAGGGGGAGTAATATTGTCAGAAAATACAAAAACATTTGAAAAATTTGAAAAAGTAAAAAACATGATAAAATTCAAAAATTTGAGTTTTTGCGTAAAAAGAGGAAATGATAGTACATCAGTAGACAGTTACAGTATGCTAAAGAATTGTAATGATTATATAGCGTTAAACAGTCTCACTGATGATGTGCCGATAGGTTTTTGCACATTTAGTAGGTTTGTTCGGGATATAAATCTAAATCTTTACTTACTTATTTCGTGGGGAACACTACTTGGATATATAGGTAACCCCTGAAATCTTGTTTGAAAGATTCCTTTTTCTGATATACTAGGTCTTTATACTCAGTGATATCTGGGGTATTATTCCGGGACTTCTGCTGAATGGAAGTTCTGACCTAGTCCTCGAATAATACTTTCCGCAAATGCTTGAAACATAGCATCACCCTCAGCATATATGATAAGACAATAAAATTGCTTAGCAATGCTGTTGTAAAAAAGATCCTCTAAAGGGGACACACCCAAGTTGAGTCATGATCTCTCTGCTGAACGGTAGTTCTGATCTGAGCTCTCATGATTCTTCATAATTTATTAACCCCTTACAGATATCATTTGTGTTATAATTACCTGTAAGACTGAATATTGGGATCTGGATACGGGAGTATATTTAAGAGGTGGGACACACGTATAAGTTTAAGTCTCTAAAACACTTAATCCGTATCCTGGACAGATTGAAAATTGTGTAAGAATTTAAAGTGGATCAATATATCGACAATCTAAGTGAATTGTTTAATTCTTATTGTGTAACTAAGCTCAACGGTACTTGTGATTTGTCAAAAACTGATATGATCCTCTGACGCAAACTCAAACAAAAATATTGTCTGTAAATATGTTTGTATATATTTCTTTATTGCTTTATATTTTCAGAAAAATACAAAAAGATTTTTTATTCTGCTTTATTTTCGACAACCGATGTCTGAAGTGCTGAGTTTCAAAATCTAAGTAAGCTGATTGTGTTTCTGAAAATAAAACAAGTTCATTAATTTGAAACTTGAATTAAAAATCAAAAATCAAAAACAGTTTGTGATATCTCCAAGGTCATTAGTTTGGACTTGGTTGATTAATTGTGAGGGATTTGGATGCTTATACTGTTATAGAGCTAGTTTCCGATTCGATTCGATGAAACTGCCAAATTCATGAAAAATTGTTTGTTTAGAATGTTTGAGTGAGCCAGGTTACAATTCCTGAATAGTTGAAATTTGAAATGCTGTTACTTATAAATGTTTGAGTGATTGCAGATGTGATACCAGACTACGATCCTGGAAGCTGAGTCTAAGGGGGAGTCTGAAGATGAGCTCAAAGCAAGGGGAGCTTATAATCGAAAAGCAAGGTGTCGATCCCAAAGCACGGAAGCTTGACGAAAGGGGGAGCCTGATGAAGAAAAGAGTCTACAAAAGGAGAAGCTGAAGCTGAAGACAGATCCACCGGGATTCTGTTCAAGAAGATTCAAAGAGAGAGAGAAAAAGAAAACGCTACGAGTTTGACTCAATGATCGAGATTGACTGCGGCAATATCCAAGGGGGAGTCTGTTAGTGCATTTATGTCTATAGCCTTCGTCAATCCGAGCCGTAGCGAGAAACAGAAAAAACGAGTCGTTATGATGGAATATTTAGGCAAAAGGCAAGGTGGCAATATTGTAATTAATGAGAAATCTCATTAAAAGCCAAGGCCTATAAATAGGAGCTTTATGTTTAGATTAGAGACTTTTGCTACATTTGTCATTTGGAGCTTTCTAGATCTAGAGAGAGAAAGTGATTCAAGGTGCTGTACGATTTCAGATTTATAATAGAATCACATTTATATTACGTCACGTGTGTTAGGTCGCGTTCGTGTACGGATTCCGCACGTTTCACGTTCGTTTCGCAATCGTTTCGGAGTCAAAACCGGTCCTACACGGAGGCTACCCCTTGATACACTGTACATCCGCCCCTGAAAGGGTGTGTGACTTACTAGCTCGGGTATGTCCATGACCCCTTTCATTTTCAGACTCATGATCTTAAATTTTACTTTTCTTCTGTTTTGTTGGTTTTTCATTGTTATCTGGAGGTTCCACAAACTAGAAAACTATCATGATAAAACTGGAACGTGTAAGTTACAAATTGAGAAATAGAGTCCACATTCGTAAGAACTGAATTTGCAAGAAAGATTAGACTTCTTTATCAACATAAACGTTGTCAAAATGTATAATTCTCATAACAATTAGAACATGCATGCCAAATGTTGTTACCAGTTGCCATAATACTCATCTGGAATCAAAATAGCACCCGGAGGACGCATGAAACAACTTCTAGGTGCGGTTGTTTGAAACTACTGCAACACAAGAAAAGGCGTATATCATAGCTAATGAAACTTAAACCTATTAATAGAGCAGATCTAAGCAAGTAAAACATTGTGACTTTTAATCACTAATGGTGTACGTGTGCAATCGATATGTCAATACGGAGAAAAGGTCCAATAGAATGCAGGTTTATACAAGCTTTATAGTCATACCTTGAAAGCTACATGAAACTTGTTGGTGTTCTTTATCTTGATAGCACTTTGGACTTGCTTACCAGGTTCATCTACAAAGTTCAAGAAACACATAACATCATGATTACCACTAAAGAGCAGAATTATGACCACTAAAGAGCATAATTTCGAGACATAAAAGCGCAAAATTTAGAGCATAAAACAGCAACATTTTTTAACCAAACGCTGCAGAATTTTGAGGCATAAAACACCAGATTTTTCAACCAAACATGGCCCATTATTATGGTGCACATTAGTCTTTTGACCCATTATTAAAGTTCACCCAACAATTTTGACACAACGTAGTAACAAACAACAGTTTTAAGTTGAAAAACTTTTTCGGTCGTTTTCTTCGCACTTACAGTCCGTGACCACGAATGATGCTTGTAACTGAGCTGAGTTGTAGTTGTTCCTCCTTCCCAAAAACCAGATCAAAGTTTTTCATCCTGAAACCGAACACAAAGTTTAATAAAAGCCATCTAAAATGGAGTCATGCCATTCTACATAATATAAGGGTCGTAGGAGTCGAATAGGGTGATCAAAGAACAAATGACACCTTTGTAAAAAAGCTGATCGAGAGAACATATAAAAACATACATTTGCAGTGGCCTCTACAAAAGCAATATTCGATGTTCTTTATATTAGCGACATATAATTTTGTGTAGAGAAATTATACCAATAAGAAATCCCAAAGAACCGTATACTTTGAATGATTCTATGGACTCTATACAATGTCAAAGAAAGATCTTGTTCATCATTTGCTATATCTTGAAAAGCATCAGAGAAAGATCTTCTTAGTTGTTTAGATGATAGAAGATCATCTTCGATATCACCAACCTTCTATAACATGTAATCATTTTATTTCCGGTTGTTAAAGTATAATACATTTTTAAGTGATGATAAAAAAAAGGTTGTAATTATCATATAAAAAGCTTTCATCATCTAAAATAACAAACTGATATTAGAATGAAAAAATACCTATGAAATAATAGCGAAATGATGTGAATTGTCCTGCAACAGACATTAAAAAAGAAGTTCAGTACAATTAAGATATTGATCATACCATTGAAAAGAACCTAGCTTTCGATTAACTGTAATGCAACTAGAACTGCTTCTTAATTTTTATCCAATAATGCTATAATTCTACACATAAACAAATCCCCTTACATAACTAATTCCATTATAACTATCCATAAGCAAATTAAACAAATAACTTCAAATAAAGAACAAACAACCTGTAAGCGTATGTTTTTGAATCTCTCTTGAGCATCAGACATACTAAAAAACTAATCTCGCTTCGAACAAATCTCCTTTTTCTGAAGCTTCTTAACATTATTAAAACACTCATCAGATGACTTCCAGGTCATGAGAGGACTCAAAACCATGTTCCAAGCTCAGATGACTTCCAGGTCATTATCAAAGCCCTAAATACACAAACAACAAACAACAATACAACCTCCTTTAAAAACTCAACAGAGGACAACCTTCTAAATAATGTGCTTTAACTTTAAAAAACAAAATTGATACAGAATGTTTAGATTTTTAAGATATGTACAGCCTAACCAAACAAAAAATATCCAAGCTTGTGACACCTGTGCCTCTGCGACCATCAAAAAAAATACCAAACTTATGAAATATTGTGTTACATACTTGGGAATTGTAAAAATATGTGTATCGTTTACACATATCAATTCTTGATCGATTTCGGGCTTTAAATCGCTTTCTAGAGGGTTATATGCGATCTGATGCGTAAATATAACCAGTTTAATGCAACAAACACTCTGGAACAGTGACATAGGCTTAAAATACCTTAAATAATCTTTACATAACTTAGAAATAAGTTTTGGATGGTTTGGTATGCCGAAATCAAGTTTATTCGCTTACAGGGACTAAATTCGACAAACTACGAAAGTATGCCGATTTGTACTGTAACGGACATTCCGGAACATGATCATAAGTTAAACATAGCATAAATATCCTTTACATAGCTTATAAATAGGCTTTGAGGGGTTCGGTATGCTAAAATAAACTTTTTGATCATCCAGGGACTAAAAGCGTCAAAAAGTGCATAAGTTTGCATTTTCGCGCATATCTTACGTTCTGAATACATCTGGACATCCAAAAATTTATGTAAGCATTAAAATATTTTATTTTAGTGTTTGGCATAAGAAAAATCCATTCGTCGCGCAATTTGGATCGTTTTTCGCATTCATGCGCATTTCATCGTAATTAAGCGAATATCGCGATCGTACGGCCAAACGAACCGACATCCGGCATATTTTTGAGCATGTTTCATGTCCCTCATGTTTAGGCATCATTGTAGAGCCTTGAAAATGGTTTAACGGGCTTCAAACGGGTCAGAAACCAAGGTTTTACATTGTAGGGACCAAAACTGCACATTCTGTCAAACTTGGACCAGGCGGCCCGTGTAAGCCCCTATCTGTCTTTTACGCGGGGCGCGTAAAAGCTATATCAGCAAAACAAGCTGCTGGGTTTTATGCAATTCCAACGGTTTTGAACAATACTATGGGATATTTTGGGCTCCCATGGTATTGCAAATCAGTGGGCATGAGTTGTACGGCTGAGATTAAAGCTCATTTTACGAGGAACGATCTTAATGATCCTACGAAAACTATAAATACCCCACCCCCCATTGTTCAAAACCCACATTTGATATGAGATTTCTCTAAGTTGTTGTGATTATTCACTACATACCTGAGAATACTTGGAATCAAATCTCTTTGGACCCTTTGTAAGTCCTCTTTCGTTCTTTTATGCGTTTTTAGCTTAAAAGTCAAACTGAGTTTGACTTTCTACATTGACCAGTTTATGGTCAACGTGAAGTTCGTTTGAACTTCATAACGTGAGCGTAATCACGATGGTTATAGTCCCTAGTGACTATACCTACTTATTACCACGTTATCTAGGCATAGTGGCGAGTCGTAGTTTCGGCCAAAATGCGTATTCTTGCGTATTTTGATACCAAACATGTTTTCTAACCTCGTTAAACATGTTTTAGCATGTTTAACTCGTCACTTTTAGATTTGTGCTTATATAGGGTCGTAAGGTAAGCGATCTAAACAATCGCTTATACTTTCGAACCCGACCCATTTGGTCGATCATTAGGATCCGACCAAACACATTAGGTGACCATAGTTGTATAGGGAATAACCTTCTGAGGTTATACCTTATGGTCACTTCGTTTAAGTAGTTGTATGATAGGTAGTTTATATGCCTTAGGAAAAATTACCAAAATGCCCTTTTGCGCCAAAATTCATTTTAAGCATATGAAACATAAATTTTGATATCTAAACAGATTAGGCAACAATATTAGACATGTTAAGGCATATTTTACTTGTCATAGGACTAGTTAGGCGATCCGAATGCATTTTACGCGAACGACGCGTTAAAGTAGTGTTAGCTACTTAAACGAGTCGTAATGGGTCGTAAGCACTTAGGATAGGTTCCATTTTAGAATGTAGGCTTTGTTAAACCATATTACATGAGTTCCTATACTCATTTGGTTTAAGAAACCACATTTTATCCGATCTTTCGATTTAGGTCCGTTTATTTACATAGTTACCTATATTAGGTGCCGTTTGATTCCGTGATCCCTCTAGCTTTGCTTGGTTGTTATTCAAGACTTCTAAGCACCCTTAAGTGAGTACATAGTCCCCTCTTTTACTGTTTTTCAACAATTTTGGGGTGAAACACATGTGCCTACTTGTTACTTTCGTGCTTTCCATGTTTTCATATCATATACTTGCTATGTTCATTAGTACACTATTAGTACATGATTTCATTATGTTTTTGCTATGTATGTCCTTTTAGTGCATACTTAGTACATCATTTTACACGTCATTTTATGATATGTATGTCCATTCAGTGCATACTTAGTACATTGTTTTACATCACATCACATGTTATGTATATCCATTTAGCGCATACTTAGTACATCGTTTTACACGTCATTTTATGCTATGTATGTCCATTCAGTGCATACTTGGTACATTGTTTTACATCACATCACATCACATGTTATGTATATCCATTTAGCGCATACTTAGTACATTGTTTTACATCACATCACATGTTATGTATGTCCATTTAGTGCATACTTAGTACATTGTTTTACATTGCATTTCACGCTATGGATGTTTGATGTGTTCAAAATGCAACATATAAATTTCATCAATTGTGGCATAATACTAACCCTTTTTTTAGTACTAATGTTGGAAAAGTGTGCTTTTGTCTTCCTTTTGTATTTTCAGGATTAAATGAGCTCAAATTAACAAAAGAAGCAAAAAGACATAAAAATCTAACATAAATACAAGAAAAGGAACAAGACGTGATATGCCCGACCCCACGACAGCATCTTCCCAAGCAAATCAAGATAACAGAAGACCGAACACGCCCCGTGCTCAACCAGCACGGGGGCGTGCCCAAGTGTCAGCAGAAAAGACAAAGTGGTAGAAGATTCTATTGCCCACCACGGGGCCGTGCTCAGCGGACACGGGGTCGTGGTCAACTATAAGATTAACACAATCCAGGAAAATCTTCATAGTACAAAGATTCTTCTGCACACGGGGTCGTGCTCAGCGTACACGGGGGCGTGGTCAACTAATAAGACAAAGCTGCATTAAATGAAGAAAGAGAGGATGTGGACACGGGGTCGTGCCCACTGGACACGGGGCCGTGCCCGAGCTTCTGTTCAGCCTATAAATATGAGTGCTTGGCTCAAGCTCAAACCATCCCTTGGCACACCACCTCTCTCACACTTCATGTGACAACTGGCCCAAACCGGTAATTTCCGTACACATTAATTATTGCTTAATGACTGCAATTATGTGCTTAATTGTCAGCAATATCTGATTTCCTACTAAACAAGTGAATTCATGCACGTTGTATACTACAAAATATTGCTTTATGCATAAACGAGAGCGTTGCGTCAAAAATACTAGTAAACTCACCGGTAAGACACACTGTGTCAACAGAACTGCAGAAAGCAGTCAGACAATAAAATTGGAGCCTAGGTGTAGGTCCGACAACAAGAATGCATTAAAACCCAAGAGTACATACAAGGGTTAATATATATGCAATACGAAAGCAAAAATAAGCACTAAGAAGCACCCGAAACGCACTTTAAGTGCAGAATTTATAAAATTCAGCAATAATTCAGCATTTAGACACATGAATATTTTGCAGAAATGTCGTTTTATTATCCAGGATATTTCCCTAAGTGTTGGGAATCGATAGTATTATAAAAAGGTACTTATTAAACACTAAAAGGTGCAATTTAGCACTTTAACGAATCGGTATGCAACCGAACAACCGGACTTTACCCGAAACATGAAAATATTGTTATTTTCATTATTTATCTTTTTCTGAGCCAGTTAGGGTCCCTGAATACCCTAACACCCACTGTAAAGCACAACACACTAGTAACAGGGTTAATCCCTAAACTACCTAAACTAACTTAATTAATACTTAGTGTTTAGTTGAAATGGAACCGGATTACCCCCCCCCCCCCAAGCCGAGTTCGGTCACAATGTGACCCCATTGTACATCTCTTGATTATTTAAATAAAACATGTCTAATATCTTGAAGACATGAGGACCTTTGGTTATTAATTCTTGGATTTTGCCTTTATATACTAAGCTTAAACCAACATGATCATCACCACTCCACACTTTCTCTCCTCTCTTTCTCAAGGCTTCGGCCGAACACCCCTTGAACACACAACCATTGTCGAGCTTTGATCTTGCCATTTCAAGTTCATACAAGTGTTAAGGATCTCGGATAAGGAGTCCTGGTGCAAGCGGAAGGCGAAGGACCTCACTCTCTTGCTTTTATCCACCCTATTTGCGTCTAGATTCTTCCCTAGCCTCGAGCTAGTGGTATGTTGCTTAAATCACCTTCTCGAACTATTTTAAAGTGGTTAAAATGATTTGTAACGGTTAAAACTCGTAATCTTACAAGTTGAAGCTTAAAAGTCTACTAAAAACACTAAAAGTGATGGTTAAAAGCTCATATGTTGTGTAAAAGTTGTAGTAATTGATTTGTGTGATTATTTGGACCCGATCTATGTTGTGGTAGCTCGGATCGTCATTTAACCCGGGTGGTCATGATCATGGATCATGACATAAGGTTGTTTTGGAAGTAACAAGGGTTAAATGATGAAACTCTACCACACACGAATCATGAACTTGTGTAAAAGCGATTTAACTTGTGAAATAGTGTTTAAAACTAGTAGATCTATGTATCTACAAGCGGTATTTTCAAAGGACCAAGTGTCCAAGAAATCATATTTTCTAAAGCCGAGTCTTACATGAAAAAGAATGATTTTAGCAAACACACGAGTATGTAAACACTTGTGTAACACAAAGTTTCGACTAAATAACTATTTTTGTAAATGTTGACCGGAAGTTGTAAAGATGTAACTTCTTTAAAAGCGAGACTTTCAAGAAACAAAGTTGATCTATACAAAGATCCACTAAAAAAATAATGGAAGGATACTACCTATTTTGGAAAAACCACAAGTTCATGTATTTCTGCGATTATATCTATTTTAACTAGTTGCATATTGTTTATTGTTGAATGAGGAGATTGTTGACGATTTAAAAGAAAATAAACACATGTTTTGAAAACATGGGAAACCTCCATTTTTAGGGGAAACTCTGTCAAAATTTTTATAAATTTTGACACTTAGAACAATATAAGTTTTTTAGAAACTTATTCCCTAAAAATGTGTTTAAAAGTATTACCAAGGTTTCCCTAATTTTTGGTGATAAGAAATGAGGATTTCTTCAAGAATAAAAATGGATATTAGGTATGTATATATTTTTGAGAAAAATATATATATTATTTTATCACCAACTTCTGTGCTAAGTGTATATAGTATGTGTTATACGTGCTAGCGTATTAAGACTTAAAAATACACTAAATACTCGTGAGGAGTATAAACATAAAAATACACATACAAAATACAAGATACATAATTCGGGTGCGAAGTGCAAAACACAAAAGACTTATATTTATTTTAGAGGAAATAATATAAGTAAGATATGTAGTTAAAAATATGAAATATTTTTAACACAACAATACAAATACAAAAGAGAGTGACTGTACTTGTGCGATACAAGTCTAGTGACTAACGTTAAGAAAACGCGTATAGGTTACGACGTTAAGTAAGCAAATCCGGTGAAGTTTACGACGCACAGGAACGCAAAGTTGTGAGTTCATGCTCCCCCTTTTCTCTTAACTGTTTTCAGTTTTACAACTTCGGGGGTGAAATACATGTTA
The DNA here is from genome assembly GCA_030545235.1 of Helianthus tuberosus. Classification (NCBI taxonomy): domain Eukaryota; kingdom Viridiplantae; phylum Streptophyta; class Magnoliopsida; order Asterales; family Asteraceae; genus Helianthus; species Helianthus tuberosus. The sequence continues at coordinate 28,022 of JARYGA010042571.1, forward strand.
CAAATATTACAATGTTTACAAATGGTATGATGGATACAAGAATGATACGAGAAATCGTGTCACGAATAGGGTACCATAAGCACCATTAATCGTGTACATACTTAGACCGCAGAACAAAAGGTTAGATCTAATGGGTTCCGGGCAGCCCCACTCTTGGCCACTCTTTTACCAAGCAGTGTTTTTGTGTCTCAGTCGTAAATCGACTACAGAAAAATGCCTATGGTTTGGTGACTTCCTATGTCGTGTCACATGTTAATGGCTTTGCAACCCATTAACACTTGATACATACAGAAATATTTGATTCATACATGAGTACGTGGTGTACACAGAAGACTTGATTTATACAAAATACAAATTATGATTTCATACAAAGTATACAAACGTGAAATACAAAAATTGCATGAATTCACACCAACTTTATGTTGACGTTTTTCCAAAACTCACATGTATTTCAGGTAACTAGGATGGATGTGCGCGTGGTCTTACTCATGCTCGTGGATGTCGCTTTGTCTATCTTTAAATAAAGTTGTGACTTTTAAGACAATATGTTATCTCGTGTTGTAAACACTTGACATATGTTTTCAGTAATGTAATATTTGAAGATATTTTTGAGCATGTAGTATGTTTACTCTTCGTATGCAATGAGAACCTTTCATGATCACACCTCGTGCTTCCGCCGCAGAAAGGGGTGTGACAGATTGGTATCAGAGCTGCGATTGTAGTGAACCAGGATTCCTTCTCGAGTCTAGTCTACAATCTCTAGGATCCTTTCACGAAAACAATTTTCAAAGAGTTTTCATTGCATAAAACGTCCCGCGACATCCACTACCTGAAACTGACTACATGAGTCTAGAAAAGACACTACGAGACTTAGAGTGCACTTGAGTAGCACTTGTCATTGACTAGAAACTACTTGCAATTATGTGTGATAATTAGCATGTACTAGAAGTAGAATGTCACAAGTATATGTGACTTTACCTGAAAGCAATGGCCTACCTGAAGGAAGAGACACGAGGATGAAACGAACTGTGCGGACTGTGCAAGGAGTTACGTAATTATGGATGCATACATAATTATGGAATTCAGTGCACAGAAACCACAGCAAGTCTTGTCACGTATAGATTCCCTCAGTGCAAGCCTACTAAGTACGCTGCTAGAGTAATAATTGTTTGATGTCACTTATGTGGTATATACCTGTGAATATATATACTACTACTGCCTAGTAGGACGATATCAAACAAATGTCTAGCCCTGTTGTGTTATGTTCTGTCAGAACATGGCACCCAGGAAAGCTGTGAATGCTCGCAATGATGACCAACCTCCTCCTCCCCCACTGCCAAGAACGGCTGAAGAGCTGAACGCTCTACTGGAAGAAAGGATCTCCGCTGCTATCGCCTAATACGAGGCAAACCGTACTCTAGACAGTGGAGGACCAAGCAACGCTAGGCGTAATGGGAATGGAGATTCGTCTGGAGGCAATGCAGCTCAAGGCTGCACTTTCAAGCAGTTCCTCGACTGCAAGCCGATGAACTATGATGGCACAGGAGGTGCAGTAGCATTTGTGCGCTGGACGGAGAAGACTGAAGCTACCTTCCGCATGAGCAAGTGTACCGCGGATCAACAAGTCACCTTTGCTACTGGGTTATTTTTCGATGAAGCTCTGACTTGGTGGAACCTGCAAGTCCAAACCTTGGGTGATGATGCCGCTTATGGCCTAACTTGGGATGAACTGAAGGAAAGAATGAGAGAGAAGTACTGCTCTCGTGCTGAACTCCAAAGGCTGGAGACGGAGTTCTGGCACTTGACCATGGAAGGTGCTGACATTAATGGTTATACTCGAAGGTTCCACGATCTGTCCAGAGTGCTTCCCTACATGGTGACTCCTGAATTCAAGCGTGTTGAACGCTACATTTGGGGACTGGCCTCAGAGTTTCGTGGCATGGTGACGTCGGCCAAACCACAAACAATCACCGAGGCTGTAACTCTGGCTGTCAGCCTTACTGAGGATTGTGTTCGAATAAAGAAGCTATCACTGAACCCCACAGAAAATGCCGAGACGCATGCTGAGTCGTCTGGCGACAAGAAAAGGAAATATACAAACTTGAATCAAGCAACTCGTAACAACAAAGGTTCCAACAAGAAGCGTGACCCTAACCCGCCTCAAGGGGCGAAATCTCTTGCAACTATGAACGACGCACCAGCAAGGGGATACCGGGGCACCTTGCCCAAATGCCATCGGTGTAAACACCATCACGAGGGAGCTTGTCGCATCCCAAAGTGTGACAAGTGTGGAAAGTTGGGTCACCGCACTGAAGACTGCTGGAGTAAGAGGAACGGGAATGGAAATCGTAATGGGGCTGATGATAGGAACAATGGTGGAAATGGAAACGGTGCTGGCAACGAGAATGGGCGAAACCAAGGATGCTTCAGATGTGGAAGCAAAGATCATTTCATGAAGGACTGCCCAGAGAGAAACAATGCTCAGGCCCGAGCATTTGTGATTGGAGCAAGGGACGCACGCGAGGACCCTAATGTGGTCAACGGTACGTTCCTCATTAACAATCACTTTGCATCCATATTATTCGACACTGGCGCCGATTATAGCTTCATGTCTGTGGAATTTAAACGCATACTCGGAATAGAATCTAGTAGATTAGAAATTCCTTATTCCATAGAACTAGCCAATGGTAAACTTGTTGAATCGAGCGAAGTTGTCAGAGGCTGCACACTAGAACTTGGCGAACGAAATTTTAGCATCGACCTCTTACCTATTCAATTGGGTAGTTTCGATGTAGTAGTCGGGATGGACTGGTTGTCCAAGAACAAAGCTGAAGTCATTTGTCATGAGAAAATCATTCGCATCCCTCTGACGAATGATGAAACTCTCATCGTACATGGAGAAAGACGAAACGCACCTCTGCGAATCATCAGTTGTATGAAGGCACAGAAGTGCTTAAGGAAAGGATGTGTTGCTTTCCTAGCACACGTTGTAGATACGAAGACTGTGGAGCCAAAACTCGAAGACATTCCTGTGGTGAAGGAATTTCCTGATGTGTTCCCTGAAGATCTGCCAGGACTACCTCCGCAACGACAAGTCGAATTCCGTATAGACTTGGTTCCAGGAGCTGCTCCTGTAGCCAAGGCTCCATATCGACTTGCGCCATCCGAAATGCAAGAATTATCTACACAGCTTCAGGAGTTGTTGGATAAAGGATTCATAAGGCCAAGCTTCTCGCCCTGGGGAGCTCCAGTATTATTCGTGAAGAAGAAGGATGGATCACTGCGGATGTGTATCGATTACAGGGAACTGAACAAGCTCACAATCAAGAATCGGTATCCGCTACCGAGGATTGATGACTTGTTTGATCAACTACAAGGATCAAGCTACTATTCCAAGATCGACCTACGATCTGGATACCATCAGCTGAGAATCCAAGATGAAAGCGTGCTAAAGACTGCATTCAGAACGCGCTATGGGCACTACGAATTTCTTGTGATGCCATTTGGATTGACGAACGCGCCAACGGTCTTTATGGATCTAATGAACCGCGTATGCAAACCATATCTCGATAAATTCGTGATTGTATTTATCGATGATATCCTGATTTACTCGCGAACGAAAGAAGAGCACGAACAACATCTCAGAACCATCTTGGAGCTACTGAAGAAAGAGAAACTTTATGCAAAGTTCTCGAAATGCGAATTCTGGATTCGCGAAGTACAATTTCTTGGCCACGTGGTGAATGAGAAGGGCATTCATGTAGACCCGTCCAAGATAGAAGCAATAAAGAATTGGGAAGCTCCCAAGACCCCAACTGAAGTTCGACAATTTTTGGGCTTAGCGGGCTATTATCGGCGATTCATCGAGAATTTCTCAAAGATAGCTCAACCGCTAACGACCCTTACACAGAAAGACAAGAAATACGACTGGGGTCACAAACAGGAAGAAGCCTTTCAGCTACTTAAGAACAAGCTCTGCGATGCACCAATACTATCGTTACCCGAAGGCACTGAAGACTTCGTGGTATACTGCGACGCCTCACGACAAGGCTTGGGTTGCGTGCTCATGCAACGCCAAAGAGTCATCGCTTATGCTTCAAGACAACTGAAGGTTCACGAGAGAAATTATACCACTCACGACCTGGAGCTGGGTGCAGTGGTATTCGCCTTGAAGATTTGGCGACATTATTTATATGGTACTCGATGTACAATCTTCACAGATCACAAAAGCTTGCCACACATATTTGATCAGAAGGAATTGAATATGCGCCAGCGACGTTGGGTCGAGCTGCTGAATGATTACAACTGTGAGATTAAGTACCATCCTGGAAAGGCAAACGTTGTAGCGGACGCGTTGAGCCGAAAAGAAAGGGTTAAGACCCTAAGGGTTCGAGCATTGGAAATGACGATTCAAACGAACCTCACTGCACGCATTCGTGATGCACAACAAGAAGCTCTTAAAGGAGAGAACCGTAAAGCTGAATACCTTCGGGGTATGCTGAAATACATGGTGCCAAACGAAGAGGGAGCGTTATACTTTAAAAAGCGCATTTGGGTGCCACTCTATGGTGGCCTACGAGAAGTCATCTTTGATGAAGCGCACAAGTCAAGATACTCGATCCACCCAGGGTCGGACAAGATGTATCAAGACTTAAAAGAATATTATTGGTGGCCAAGACTCAAGAGCGATGTTGCCGTCTATGTAGGAAAGTGCCTGACCTGCGCTAAGGTTAAGGCTGAATACCAGAAACCGTCCGGCCTACTACAACAACCAGAGATTCCCGTATGGAAGTGGGAACAAATCTCGATGGACTTCATAACGAAATTACCCAGGACCCCGAGAGGGCACGATATGATATGGGTAATAGTTGATCGATTGACGAAGTCTGCGCATTTCCTACCAATCCGAGAGAAGGATAGCACTGGAAAGCTTGCAGAGATATACTTAAGAGAAATTGTGGCATGTCATGGAGTGCCCATCTCAATCATTTCAGATAGAGATGGACGCTTTGTCTCGAGAATCTGGCAATCATTTCAGGAAGCCTTTGGATCTCAGTTAGATCTGAGCACGGCATTCCATCCGCAAATAGACGGCCAGAGCGAACGGACTATACAAACGTTAGAAGATATGCTTCGCGCATGTGTCATGGATCTAGGCGGCAGCTGGGATACTCATCTACCTTTAGTTGAGTTTTCCTACAATAACAGTTATCATACGAGCATAAAAGCCGCACCGTTCGAAGCTCTGTATGGCCGCAAATGCCGATCGCCCTTATGTTGGGCAGATGCCGGAGATAAACATATGGTTGGTCCTGAACTTGTACAAGAGACAACCGACAAGATTGCGCAGATCCGAGAGCACATTAAGGTAGCTCGAGAGCGACAAAAGAGCTACGCTGATCCGAATAGAAAATCGGTAGAATTCAAGGCGGGAGACAAGGTGTTGTTAAAAGTCTCATCATGGAAGGGCGTAGTCAGATTTGGAAAGCGTGGAAAGCTGAATCCACGATACATCGGACCATTCAGAATTTTGAAGAGAATTGGTACCGTGGCATACAAGTTGGAGTTACCGGAAGAACTTAATGGAGTACATGATACGTTTCATGTATCCAACCTGAAGAAGAGTCCAACACAAGAAAACGTGATCATCCCGATGGATGAAGTGCATATTGATGAAGCCCTCCGATTTACAGAGCAACCCGTTGAGGTTACCGACTGGAAAGTCAACAAGACTAGGAGGAGCAGTATGAAGCTTGTCAAAGTACGTTGGAGCTCTAAGCACGGACCCGAGTACACATGGGAACGTGAAGACCAGTTCAAGAAAAAGTATCCCCACCTATTCAAGAGGACTCCAGCGAGAGTGAGTTCAGCCTGAATTTCGGGACAAAATTCTTTTAACGGGGGGAGACTGTGACAACTGGCCCAAACCGGTAATTTCCGTACACATTAATTATTGCTTAATGACTGCAATTATGTGCTTAATTATCAGCAATATCTGATTTCCTACTAAACAAGTGAATTCATGCACGTTGTATACTACAAAATATTGCTTTATGCATAAACGAGAGCGTTGCGTCAAAAATACTAGTAAACTCACCGGTAAGACACACTGTGTCAATAGAACTGCAGAAAGCAGTCAGACAATAAAATTGGAGCCTAGGTGTAGGTCCGACAACAAGAATGCATTAAAACCCAAGAGTACATACAAGGGTTAATATATATGCAATACGAAAGCAAAAATAAGCACTAAGAAGCACCCGAAACGCACTTTAAGTGCAGAATTTATAAAATTCAGCAATAATTCAGCATTTAGACACATGAATATTTTGCAGAAATGTCGTTTTATTATCCAGGATATTTCCCTAAGTGTTGGGAATCGATAGTATTATAAAAAGGTACTTATTAAACACTAAAAGGTGCAATTTAGCACTTTAACGAATCGGTATGCAACCGAACAACCGGACTTTACCCGAAACATGAAAATATTGTTATTTTCATTATTTATCTTTTTCTGAGCCAGTTAGGGTCCCTGAATACCCCAACACCCACTGTAAAGCACAACACACTAGTAACAGGGTTAATCCCTAAACTACCTAAACTAACTTAATTAATACTTAGTGTTTAGTTGAAATGGAACCGGATTACCCCCCCCCCCCCCCCCAAGCCGAGTTCGGTCACAATGTGACCCCATTGTACATCTCTTGATTATTTAAATAAAACATGTCTAATATCTTGAAGACATGAGGACCTTTGGTTATTAATTCTTGGATTTTGCCTTTATATACTAAGCTTAAACCAACATGATCATCACCACTCCACACTTTCTCTCCTCTCTCTCTCAAGGCTTCGGCCGAACACCCCTTGAACACACAACCATTGTCGAGCTTTGATCTTGCCATTTCAAGTTCATACAAGTGTTAAGGATCTCGGATAAGGAGTCCTGGTGCAAGCGGAAGGCGAAGGACCTCACTCTCTTGCTTTTATCCACCCTATTTGCGTCTAGATTCTTCCCTAGCCTCGAGCTAGTGGTATGTTGCTTAAATCACCTTCTCGAACTATTTTAAAGTGGTTAAAATGATTTGTAACGGTTAAAACTCGTAATCTTACAAGTTGAAGCTTAAAAGTCTACTAAAAACACTAAAAGTGATGGTTAAAAGCTCATATGTTGTGTAAAAGTTGTAGTAATTGATTTGTGTGATTATTTGGACCCGATCTATGTTGTGGTAGCTCGGATCGTCATTTAACCCGGGTGGTCATGATCATGGATCATGACATAAGGTTGTTTTGGAAGTAACAAGGGTTAAATGATGAAACTCTACCACACACGAATCATGAACTTGTGTAAAAGCGATTTAACTTGTGAAATAGTGTTTAAAACTAGTAGATCTACGTATCTACAAGCGGTATTTTCAAAGGACCAAGTGTCCAAGAAATCATATTTTCTAAAGCCGAGTCTTACATGAAAAAGAATGATTTTAGCAAACACACGAGTATGTAAACACTTGTGTAACACAAAGTTTCGACTAAATAACTATTTTTGTAAATGTTGACCGGAAGTTGTAAAGATGTAACTTCTTTAAAAGCGAGACTTTCAAGAAACAAAGTTGATCTATACAAAGATCCACTAAAAAAATAATGGAAGGATACTACCTATTTTGGAAAAACCACAAGTTCATGTATTTCTGCGATTATATCTATTTTAACTAGTTGCATATTGTTTATTGTTGAATGAGGAGATTGTTGACGATTTAAAAGAAAATAAACACATGTTTTGAAAACATGGGAAACCTCCATTTTTAGGGGAAACTCTGTCAAAATTTTTATAAATTTTGACACTTAGAACAATATAAGTTTTTTAGAAACTTATTCCCTAAAAATGTGTTTAAAAGTATTACCAAGGTTTCCCTAATTTTTGGTGATAAGAAATGAGGATTTCTTCAAGAATAAAAATGGATATTAGGTATGTATATATTTTTGAGAAAAATATATATATTATTTTATCACCAACTTCTGTGCTAAGTGTATATAGTATGTGTTATACGTGCTAGCGTATTAAGACTTAAAAATACACTAAATACTCGTGAGGAGTATAAACATAAAAATACACATACAAAATACAAGATACATAATTCGGGTGCGAAGTGCAAAACACAAAAGACTTATATTTATTTTAGAGGAAATAATATAAGTAAGATATGTAGTTAAAAATATGAAATATTTTTAACACAACAATACAAATACAAAAGAGAGTGACTGTACTTGTGCGATACAAGTCTAGTGACTAACGTTAAGAAAACGCGTATAGGTTACGACGTTAAGTAAGCAAATCCGGTGAAGTTTACGACGCACAGGAACGCAAAGTTGTGAGTTCATGCTCCCCCTTTTCTCTTAACTGTTTTCAGTTTTACAACTTCGGGGGTGAAATACATGTTACAAATATTACAATGTTTACAAATGGTATGATGGATACAAGAATGATACGAGAAATCGTGTCACGAATAGGGTACCATAAGCACCATTAATCGTGTACATACTTAGACCGCAGAACAAAAGGTTAGATCTAATGGGTTCCGGGCAGCCCCACTCTTGGCCACTCTTTTACCAAGCAGTGTTTTTGTGTCTCAGTCGTAAATCGACTACAGAAAAATGCCTATGGTTTGGTGACTTCCTATGTCGTGTCACATGTTAATGGCTTTGCAACCCATTAACACTTGATACATACAGAAATATTTGATTCATACATGAGTACGTGGTGTACACAGAAGACTTGATTTATACAAAATACAAATTATGATTTCATACAAAGTATACAAACGTGAAATACAAAAATTGCATGAATTCACACCAACTTTATGTTGACGTTTTTCCAAAACTCACATGTATTTCAGGTAACTAGGATGGATGTGCGCGTGGTCTTACTCATGCTCGTGGATGTCGCTTTGTCTATCTTTAAATAAAGTTGTGACTTTTAAGACAATATGTTATCTCGTGTTGTAAACACTTGACATATGTTTTCAGTAATGTAATATTTGAAGATATTTTTGAGCATGTAGTATGTTTACTCTTCGTATGCAATGAGAACCTTTCATGATCACACCTCGTGCTTCCGCCGCAGAAAGGGGTGTGACAGATTGGTATCAGAGCTGCGATTGTAGTGAACCAGGATTCCTTCTCGAGTCTAGTCTACAATCTCTAGGATCCTTTCACGAAAACAATTTTCAAAGAGTTTTCATTGCATAAAACGTCCCGCGACATCCACTACCTGAAACTGACTACATGAGTCTAGAAAAGACACTACGAGACTTAGAGTGCACTTGAGTAGCACTTGTCATTGACTAGAAACTACTTGCAATTATGTGTGATAATTAGCATGTACTAGAAGTAGAATGTCACAAGTATATGTGACTTTACCTGAAAGCAATGGCCTACCTGAAGGAAGAGACACGAGGATGAAACGAACTGTGCGGACTGTGCAAGGAGTTACGTAATTATGGATGCATACATAATTATGGAATTCAGTGCACAGAAACCACAGCAAGTCTTGTCACGTATAGATTCCCTCAGTGCAAGCCTACTAAGTACGCTGCTAGAGTAATAATTGTTTGATGTCACTTATGTGGTATATACCTGTGAATATATATACTACTACTGCCTAGTAGGACGATATCAAACAAATGTCTAGCCCTGTTGTGTTATGTTCTGTCAGAACATGGCACCCAGGAAAGCTGTGAATGCTCGCAATGACGACCAACCTCCTCCTCCCCCACTGCCAAGAACGGCTGAAGAGCTGAACGCTCTACTGGAAGAAAGGATCTCCGCTGCTATCGCCTAATACGAGGCAAACCGTACTCAAGACAGTGGAGGACCAAGCAACGCTAGGCGTAATGGGAATGGAGATTCGTCTGGAGGCAATGCAGCTCAAGGCTGCACTTTCAAGCAGTTCCTCGACTGCAAGCCGATGAACTATGATGGCACAGGAGGTGCAGTAGCATTTGTGCGCTGGACGGAGAAGACTGAAGCTACCTTCCGCATGAGCAAGTGTACCGCGGATCAACAAGTCACCTTTGCTACTGGGTTATTTTTCGATGAAGCTCTGACTTGGTGGAACCTGCAAGTCCAAACCTTGGGTGATGATGCCGCTTATGGCCTAACTTGGGATGAACTGAAGGAAAGAATGAGAGAGAAGTACTGCTCTCGTGCTGAACTCCAAAGGCTGGAGACGGAGTTCTGGCACTTGACCATGGAAGGTGCTGACATTAATGGTTATACTCGAAGGTTCCACGATCTGTCCAGAGTGCTTCCCTACATGGTGACTCCTGAATTCAAGCGTGTTGAACGCTACATTTGGGGACTGGCCTCAGAGTTTCGTGGCATGGTGACGTCGGCCAAACCACAAACAATCACCGAGGCTGTAACTCTGGCTGTCAGCCTTACTGAGGATTGTGTTCGAATAAAGAAGCTATCACTGAACCCCACAGAAAATGCCGAGACGCATGCTGAGTCGTCTGGCGACAAGAAAAGGAAATATACAAACTTGAATCAAGCAACTCGTAACAACAAAGGTTCCAACAAGAAGCGTGACCCTAACCCGCCTCAAGGGGCGAAATCTCTTGCAACTATGAACGACGCACCAGCAAGGGGATACCGGGGCACCTTGCCCAAATGCCATCGGTGTAAACACCATCACGAGGGAGCTTGTCGCATCCCAAAGTGTGACAAGTGTGGAAAGTTGGGTCACCGCACTGAAGACTGCTGGAGTAAGAGGAACGGGAATGGAAATCGTAATGGGGCTGATGATAGGAACAATGGTGGAAATGGAAACGGTGCTGGCAACGAGAATGGGCGAAACCAAGGATGCTTCAGATGTGGAAGCAAAGATCATTTCATGAAGGACTGCCCAGAGAGAAACAATGCTCAGGCCCGAGCATTTGTGATTGGAGCAAGGGACGCACGCGAGGACCCTAATGTGGTCAACGGTACGTTCCTCATTAACAATCACTTTGCATCCATATTATTCGACACTGGCGCCGATTATAGCTTCATGTCTGTGGAATTTAAACGCATACTCGGAATAGAATCTAGTAGATTAGAAATTCCTTATTCCATAGAACTAGCCAATGGTAAACTTGTTGAATCGAGCGAAGTTGTCAGAGGCTGCACACTAGAACTTGGCGAACGAAATTTTAGCATCGACCTCTTACCTATTCAATTGGGTAGTTTCGATGTAGTAGTCGGGATGGACTGGTTGTCCAAGAACAAAGCTGAAGTCATTTGTCATGAGAAAATCATTCGCATCCCTCTGACGAATGATGAAACTCTCATCGTACATGGAGAAAGACGAAACGCACCTCTGCGAATCATCAGTTGTATGAAGGCACAGAAGTGCTTAAGGAAAGGATGTGTTGCTTTCCTAGCACACGTTGTAGATACGAAGACTGTGGAGCCAAAACTCGAAGACATTCCTGTGGTGAAGGAATTTCCTGATGTGTTCCCTGAAGATCTGCCAGGACTACCTCCGCAACGACAAGTCGAATTCCGTATAGACTTGGTTCCAGGAGCTGCTCCTGTAGCCAAGGCTCCATATCGACTTGCGCCATCCGAAATGCAAGAATTATCTACACAGCTTCAGGAGTTGTTGGATAAAGGATTCATAAGGCCAAGCTTCTCGCCCTGGGGAGCTCCAGTATTATTCGTGAAGAAGAAGGATGGATCACTGCGGATGTGTATCGATTACAGGGAACTGAACAAGCTCACAATCAAGAATCGGTATCCGCTACCGAGGATTGATGACTTGTTTGATCAACTACAAGGATCAAGCTACTATTCCAAGATCGACCTACGATCTGGATACCATCAGCTGAGAATCCAAGATGAAAGCGTGCTAAAGACTGCATTCAGAACGCGCTATGGGCACTACGAATTTCTTGTGATGCCATTTGGATTGACGAACGCGCCAACGGTCTTTATGGATCTAATGAACCGCGTATGCAAACCATATCTCGATAAATTCGTGATTGTATTTATCGATGATATCCTGATTTACTCGCGAACGAAAGAAGAGCACGAACAACATCTCAGAACCATCTTGGAGCTACTGAAGAAAGAGAAACTTTATGCAAAGTTCTCGAAATGCGAATTCTGGATTCGCGAAGTACAATTTCTTGGCCACGTGGTGAATGAGAAGGGCATTCATGTAGACCCGTCCAAGATAGAAGCAATAAAGAATTGGGAAGCTCCCAAGACCCCAACTGAAGTTCGACAATTTTTGGGCTTAGCGGGCTATTATCGGCGATTCATCGAGAATTTCTCAAAGATAGCTCAACCGCTAACGACCCTTACACAGAAAGACAAGAAATACGACTGGGGTCACAAACAGGAAGAAGCCTTTCAGCTACTTAAGAACAAGCTCTGCGATGCACCAATACTATCGTTACCCGAAGGCACTGAAGACTTCGTGGTATACTGCGACGCCTCACGACAAGGCTTGGGTTGCGTGCTCATGCAACGCCAAAGAGTCATCGCTTATGCTTCAAGACAACTGAAGGTTCACGAGAGAAATTATACCACTCACGACCTGGAGCTGGGTGCAGTGGTATTCGCCTTGAAGATTTGGCGACATTATTTATATGGTACTCGATGTACAATCTTCACAGATCACAAAAGCTTGCCACACATATTTGATCAGAAGGAATTGAATATGCGCCAGCGACGTTGGGTCGAGCTGCTGAATGATTACAACTGTGAGATTAAGTACCATCCTGGAAAGGCAAACGTTGTAGCGGACGCGTTGAGCCGAAAAGAAAGGGTTAAGACCCTAAGGGTTCGAGCATTGGAAATGACGATTCAAACGAACCTCACTGCACGCATTCGTGATGCACAACAAGAAGCTCTTAAAGGAGAGAACCGTAAAGCTGAATACCTTCGGGGTATGCTGAAATACATGGTGCCAAACGAAGAGGGAGCGTTATACTTTAAAAAGCGCATTTGGGTGCCACTCTATGGTGGCCTACGAGAAGTCATCTTTGATGAAGCGCACAAGTCAAGATACTCGATCCACCCAGGGTCGGACAAGATGTATCAAGACTTAAAAGAATATTATTGGTGGCCAAGACTCAAGAGCGATGTTGCCGTCTATGTAGGAAAGTGCCTGACCTGCGCTAAGGTTAAGGCTGAATACCAGAAACCGTCCGGCCTACTACAACAACCAGAGATTCCCGTATGGAAGTGGGAACAAATCTCGATGGACTTCATAACGAAATTACCCAGGACCCCGAGAGGGCACGATATGATATGGGTAATAGTTGATCGATTGACGAAGTCTGCGCATTTCCTACCAATCCGAGAGAAGGATAGCACTGGAAAGCTTGCAGAGATATACTTAAGAGAAATTGTGGCATGTCATGGAGTGCCCATCTCAATCATTTCAGATAGAGATGGACGCTTTGTCTCGAGAATCTGGCAATCATTTCAGGAAGCCTTTGGATCTCAGTTAGATCTGAGCACGGCATTCCATCCGCAAATAGACGGCCAGAGCGAACGGACTATACAAACGTTAGAAGATATGCTTCGCGCATGTGTCATGGATCTAGGCGGCAGCTGGGATACTCATCTACCTTTAGTTGAGTTTTCCTACAATAACAGTTATCATACGAGCATAAAAGCCGCACCGTTCGAAGCTCTGTATGGCCGCAAATGCCGATCGCCCTTATGTTGGGCAGATGCCGGAGATAAACATATGGTTGGTCCTAAACTTGTACAAGAGACAACCGACAAGATTGCGCAGATCCGAGAGCACATTAAGGTAGCTCGAGAGCGACAAAAGAGCTACGCTGATCCGAATAGAAAATCGGTAGAATTCAAGGCGGGAGACAAGGTGTTGTTAAAAGTCTCATCATGGAAGGGCGTAGTCAGATTTGGAAAGCGTGGAAAGCTGAATCCACGATACATCGGACCATTCAGAATTTTGAAGAGAATTGGTACCGTGGCATACAAGTTGGAGTTACCGGAAGAACTTAATGGAGTACATGATACGTTTCATGTATCCAACCTGAAGAAGAGTCCAACACAAGAAAACGTGATCATCCCGATGGATGAAGTGCATATTGATGAAGCCCTCCGATTTACAGAGCAACCCGTTGAGGTTACCGACTGGAAAGTCAACAAGACTAGGAGGAGCAGTATGAAGCTTGTCAAAGTACGTTGGAGCTCTAAGCACGGACCCGAGTACACATGGGAACGTGAAGACCAGTTCAAGAAAAAGTATCCCCACCTATTCAAGAGGACTCCAGCGAGAGTGAGTTCAGCCTGAATTTCGGGACAAAATTCTTTTAACGGGGGGAGACTGTGACAACTGGCCCAAACCGGTAATTTCCGTACACATTAATTATTGCTTAATGACTGCAATTATGTGCTTAATTATCAGCAATATCTGATTTCCTACTAAACAAGTGAATTCTTGCACGTTGTATACTACAAAATATTGCTTTATGCATAAACGAGAGCGTTGCGTCAAAAATACTAGTAAACTCACCGGTAAGACACACTGTGTCAATAGAACTGCAGAAAGCAGTCAGACAATAAAATTGGAGCCTAGGTGTAGGTCCGACAACAAGAATGCATTAAAACCCAAGAGTACATACAAGGGTTAATATATATGCAATACGAAAGCAAAAATAAGCACTAAGAAGCACCCGAAACGCACTTTAAGTGCAGAATTTATAAAATTCAGCAATAATTCAGCATTTAGACACATGAATATTTTGCAGAAATGTCGTTTTATTATCCAGGATATTTCCCTAAGTGTTGGGAATCGATAGTATTATAAAAAGGTACTTATTAAACACTAAAAGGTGCAATTTAGCACTTTAACGAATCGGTATGCAACCGAACAACCGGACTTTACCCGAAACATGAAAATATTGTTATTTTCATTATTTATCTTTTTCTGAGCCAGTTAGGGTCCCTGAATACCCCAACACCCACTGTAAAGCACAACACACTAGTAACAGGGTTAATCCCTAAACTACCTAAACTAACTTAATTAATACTTAGTGTTTAGTTGAAATGGAACCGGATTACCCCCCCCCCCCCCCCAAGCCGAGTTCGGTCACAATGTGACCCCATTGTACATCTCTTGATTATTTAAATAAAACATGTCTAATATCTTGAAGACATGAGGACCTTTGGTTATTAATTCTTGGATTTTGCCTTTATATACTAAGCTTAAACCAACATGATCATCACCACTCCACACTTTCTCTCCTCTCTCTCTCAAGGCTTCGGCCGAACACCCCTTGAACACACAACCATTGTCGAGCTTTGATCTTGCCATTTCAAGTTCATACAAGTGTTAAGGATCTCGGATAAGGAGTCCTGGTGCAAGCGGAAGGCGAAGGACCTCACTCTCTTGCTTTTATCCACCCTATTTGCGTCTAGATTCTTCCCTAGCCTCGAGCTAGTGGTATGTTGCTTAAATCACCTTCTCGAACTATTTTAAAGTGGTTAAAATGATTTGTAACGGTTAAAACTCGTAATCTTACAAGTTGAAGCTTAAAAGTCTACTAAAAACACTAAAAGTGATGGTTAAAAGCTCATATGTTGTGTAAAAGTTGTAGTAATTGATTTGTGTGATTATTTGGACCCGATCTATGTTGTGGTAGCTCGGATCGTCATTTAACCCGGGTGGTCATGATCATGGATCATGACATAAGGTTGTTTTGGAAGTAACAAGGGTTAAATGATGAAACTCTACCACACACGAATCATGAACTTGTGTAAAAGCGATTTAACTTGTGAAATAGTGTTTAAAACTAGTAGATCTACGTATCTACAAGCGGTATTTTCAAAGGACCAAGTGTCCAAGAAATCATATTTTCTAAAGCCGAGTCTTACATGAAAAAGAATGATTTTAGCAAACACACGAGTATGTAAACACTTGTGTAACACAAAGTTTCGACTAAATAACTATTTTTGTAAATGTTGACCGGAAGTTGTAAAGATGTAACTTCTTTAAAAGCGAGACTTTCAAGAAACAAAGTTGATCTATACAAAGATCCACTAAAAAAATAATGGAAGGATACTACCTATTTTGGAAAAACCACAAGTTCATGTATTTCTGCGATTATATCTATTTTAACTAGTTGCATATTGTTTATTGTTGAATGAGGAGATTGTTGACGATTTAAAAGAAAATAAACACATGTTTTGAAAACATGGGAAACCTCCATTTTTAGGGGAAACTCTGTCAAAATTTTTATAAATTTTGACACTTAGAACAATATAAGTTTTTTAGAAACTTATTCCCTAAAAATGTGTTTAAAAGTATTACCAAGGTTTCCCTAATTTTTGGTGATAAGAAATGAGGATTTCTTCAAGAATAAAAATGGATATTAGGTATGTATATATTTTTGAGAAAAATATATATATTATTTTATCACCAACTTCTGTGCTAAGTGTATATAGTATGTGTTATACGTGCTAGCGTATTAAGACTTAAAAATACACTAAATACTCGTGAGGAGTATAAACATAAAAATACACATACAAAATACAAGATACATAATTCGGGTGCGAAGTGCAAAACACAAAAGACTTATATTTATTTTAGAGGAAATAATATAAGTAAGATATGTAGTTAAAAATATGAAATATTTTTAACACAACAATACAAATACAAAAGAGAGTGACTGTACTTGTGCGATACAAGTCTAGTGACTAACGTTAAGAAAACGCGTATAGGTTACGACGTTAAGTAAGCAAATCCGGTGAAGTTTACGACGCACAGGAACGCAAAGTTGTGAGTTCATGCTCCCCCTTTTCTCTTAACTGTTTTCAGTTTTACAACTTCGGGGGTGAAATACATGTTACAAATATTACAATGTTTACAAATGGTATGATGGATACAAGAATGATACGAGAAATCGTGTCACGAATAGGGTACCATAAGCACCATTAATCGTGTACATACCTAGACCGCAGAACAAAAGGTTAGATCTAATGGGTTCCGGGCAGCCCCACTCTTGGCCACTCTTTTACCAAGCAGTGTTTTTGTGTCTCAGTCGTAAATCGACTACAGAAAAATGCCTATGGTTTGGTGACTTCCTATGTCGTGTCACATGTTAATGGCTTTGCAACCCATTAACACTTGATACATACAGAAATATTTGATTCATACATGAGTACGTGGTGTACACAGAAGACTTGATTTATACAAAATACAAATTATGATTTCATACAAAGTATACAAACGTGAAATACAAAAATTGCATGAATTCACACCAACTTTATGTTGACGTTTTTCCAAAACTCACATGTATTTCAGGTAACTAGGATGGATGTGCGCGTGGTCTTACTCATGCTCGTGGATGTCGCTTTGTCTATCTTTAAATAAAGTTGTGACTTTTAAGACAATATGTTATCTCGTGTTGTAAACACTTGACATATGTTTTCAGTAATGTAATATTTGAAGATATTTTTGAGCATGTAGTATGTTTACTCTTCGTATGCAATGAGAACCTTTCATGATCACACCTCGTGCTTCCGCCGCAGAAAGGGGTGTGACAGATTGGTATCAGAGCTGCGATTGTAGTGAACCAGGATTCCTTCTCGAGTCTAGTCTACAATCTCTAGGATCCTTTCACGAAAACAATTTTCAAAGAGTTTTCATTGCATAAAACGTCCCGCGACATCCACTACCTGAAACTGACTACATGAGTCTAGAAAAGACACTACGAGACTTAGAGTGCACTTGAGTAGCACTTGTCATTGACTAGAAACTACTTGCAATTATGTGTGATAATTAGCATGTACTAGAAGTAGAATGTCACAAGTATATGTGACTTTACCTGAAAGCAATGGCCTACCTGAAGGAAGAGACACGAGGATGAAACGAACTGTGCGGACTGTGCAAGGAGTTACGTAATTATGGATGCATACATAATTATGGAATTCAGTGCACAGAAACCACAGCAAGTCTTGTCACGTATAGATTCCCTCAGTGCAAGCCTACTAAGTACGCTGCTAGAGTAATAATTGTTTGATGTCACTTATGTGGTATATACCTGTGAATATATATACTACTACTGCCTAGTAGGACGATATCAAACAAATGTCTAGCCCTGTTGTGTTATGTTCTGTCAGAACATGGCACCCAGGAAAGCTGTGAATGCTCGCAATGACGACCAACCTCCTCCTCCCCCACTGCCAAGAACGGCTGAAGAGCTGAACGCTCTACTGGAAGAAAGGATCTCCGCTGCTATCGCCTAATACGAGGCAAACCGTACTCAAGACAGTGGAGGACCAAGCAACGCTAGGCGTAATGGGAATGGAGATTCGTCTGGAGGCAATGCAGCTCAAGGCTGCACTTTCAAGCAGTTCCTCGACTGCAAGCCGATGAACTATGATGGCGCAGGAGGTGCAGTAGCATTTGTGCGCTGGACGGAGAAGACTGAAGCTACCTTCCGCATGAGCAAGTGTACCGCGGATCAACAAGTCACCTTTGCTACTGGGTTATTTGTCGATGAAGCTCTGACTTGGTGGAACCTGCAAGTCCAAACCTTGGGTGATGATGCCGCTTATGGCCTAACTTGGGATGAACTGAAGGAAAGAATGAGAGAGAAGTACTGCTCTCGTGCTGAACTCCAAAGGCTGGAGACGGAGTTCTGGCACTTGACCATGGAAGGTGCTGACATTAATGGTTATACTCGAAGGTTCCACGATCTGTCCAGAGTGCTTCCCTACATGGTGACTCCTGAATTCAAGCATGTTGAACGCTACATTTGGGGACTGGCCTCAGAGTTTCGTGGCATGGTGACGTCGGCCAAACCACAAACAATCACCGAGGCTGTAACTCTGGCTGTCAGCCTTACTGAGGATTATTGCAGGACTTGGAACCCAGGCGCCACATTTGAACTTCCTACGTAGTGCATGAGCTCCAGTTCTAGTAGAGACATAAAAGAACCTCTAGAAGAACCTGAACGCTTTCTCAGAAAAAGACTTAAAGCTAAAAATCAAGAGAAAGTTTCGGGGGACCCACTTCCAATGGTGGACCAACGTACCCTCATGGATTACCTACGGCCCACCGTAGGTAATCTCGTCGTCGCTATCAATGCACCGAATGTCGAAGCCAATAACTTCGAACTTCGGCCACATTTGATACAAATGCTTCAAAACTCCGCAACCTTCCATGGGCTTGCAGACGAGGATCCCCATCTACATATTACTAATTTCTTAGAAATATGTGATACCTTTCGGATCAATGGAGCATCAAATGACGCCATCCGCCTTCGAAAGTTTCCATTTTCACTAAAAGACCGAGCTAAGGCTTGGCTTAACACCCTCCCAGTTGGCTCGGTAAACACCTGGGATGAACTAGCCCAAAAGTTTCTGTATAAGTATTTCCCTCCGGCTAAAACGGCTAAACTAATGACTGAAATTAATACATATTCACAAGAGGATGGGGAATCCTTATATGAAACTTGGGAAAGGTTCAAGGAGCTACTAAGAAAGTGTCCTCATCACGGTCTTGCGGTATGGCAACAAGTATCCACTTTCTACAATGGGTTGTTGCCACACACAAGACAAACACTTGATTCTAGCTCCGGGGGACTTTTAGGTAATCGTCGCCCAAATGAAATATATAATCAAATTGAGGAAATTGCTCAAACCAATTTTCAATGGCACACTCCCCGAGGTAATAAATCTATTGCCCCGGGCGCCCATAAGGTTGATGAAAGCACTTCTTTGCAAGCCCAAATCGAGGCCCTCTCTTCGAAAATCAAAAAGCTAGAAATGACAAAAACAGCATCGGTTATGGCTTGTGAAGGGTGTGGTGGGCCACATGAAAATTGGAGTTGTATGAAAGAATTAGATGAACAAACAGAAACGGTAAACTACATTGATAATAGACCTAGGCCGTCGGGTCCACCAATGGGTACCTACAACCAAGGATGGCGTAACCACCCTAATCTTGGTTGGAGAGATCCCGGCAATAGTAGTAACCAACAAAACCAACGAACTAACTTTCAACAACCACAAAATTTCTCTCAACAACAAGGTGGAAGAGAAAGGCTTGAAGATACTGTATCTCGCCTCTTCCCCGACACCGAAAAGAAAAACTCGGATCGATTTCAACAATTGGAATCAAATTTTAGAAATCAACAAGCTAGCATTCAAAACATTGAAAAACAATTAAATCAACTAGCTCAAAATTTCTCCGAGAGACCACAAGGCGCGTTACCTAGTAATACCGAAACCAACCCAAAGGCACAAGTACACCTCATCACATTAAGAAACCGAACCGTGGGTCCCGAGGATGCCCCGCTACCGCCGGTTGAAGGAAGTCAACTCAGCCAAAGCACGACTTCACCCACACCTCAACCAGAAAAGGCCTCTCCACCAAATCAAGAGCCCACCAAGACTCTTCCAATTCCGTATCCCAGTAGGTTGAATCGTCAAAAGACCGATGAGAAATTCGCAAAGTTCAAAAATTTACTAAAACAATTGCATGTTAATATTCCTTTTATTGAAGTCCTAACCCAAATGCCTAAATATGCGAAATTCATGAGGGATTTCCTCACTAACAAAAGGAAAATTGAATCATTGCAATTAGTTAACTTAGGCGAAGAATGCTCCGCCTTAGTACTCAACAAACTTCCACAAAAGAAAATCGATCCCGGAAGCTTCACAATTCCTTGCTCGATTGAGGAATCCCCCGTTCGTAATGCATTAGCCGATCTTGGGGCTAGCATTAACCTCATGCCCACATCGATGTTTAAACGACTCGGCCTCGGAACAACAAGCCCTACAAAGATGAGCATACAACTGTTGGGATTGAACCCTATCAGAGGAACAGATAATTAAAGCCAAAACTGGATCAGAGCAGTGGATCCAGAATAAGCAGACGATTACAGTTAGTTCATGCAAATCTCTCCCCTTGAAAGTGGTTTCATATCTGCTGACCTCCTATCTGCTGATCTTATTAAGTGCTGACCTACAACTGCTGCTTTGCATCTACTGACCAATTGTCAAAGACTGATGGAAGACCAAAGCTCTGCTGACTCAATCTACTGCCTTGAGTCAAGTACTGCTGATCCGGACAGGCACTGCTGGGTTCACAGCAGTGGAAGGATGCAGCAGCTGTTTAAGTGTCTTTTATGTAAAGAAATGTAATAGCAGTAGTTAGTACATCAGTGTTTGTATAGATCAGAGGTTAGAGTTTGTTAGGAGGTTAGATGTCACTTTCATGGTGACGTCAGCTAAGATGCTCAGTGGTTTGCAAGTGCCTATAAATAGTTCAGTACTTTGTACTGTTCTATTAGCTCTTTCACCACATCGTCTTCTTTGCACGAACAAACTACCGAGCTCTGGCTGAGGGGGAGTTTGCATTCATTCATCAATCATTATAATCGTTGTTGAAACAAATTCAATCTTTCGATTCATTGTGTAAAGATGTTTGATTAAAGTATTACTCTCGTTTGATTGTATGCAAAGTTTGTTTTCATCTTAATTCCGCTGCACAACTCTTTCATTTCCATCTTAATTTCAAACGAAAATACAATCAGAAACAAACTCAGATCCAACAATTGGTATCAGAGCTTGGACAGTAAAATTTGATCTAACAATCATTTTGACGTAAATAGTTCAGCTCATAACAGTTGATACTGATCGTTTATTCGTCCGTTGAAAAACAGAGCAAGGATTAATCACCATTAAAGTTGATTTCTCAGTGTCTGTAAAACAACAAGAATGACGTCACAATCTCAGGATGATAAAAACAACATCGGCTCGCTTTTCAAACCACCTATGCTAAAAAGAAATGAGTACAACATCTGGCAGAGGAGGATGGGTCACATCCTCGCTCAACAAAGCACAGGTTGTTGGAGGTCTGTCATTTATGGTCCCCATGTTCCTTCAGTGCCAAGTGCTGAAGATGCTAAAAAGTTCGTTCCAAAACCAGTTGAAAATTATACCGAAACCGACTTTCAAAAGATCGAACTAGATGCTAAGGCTTTTAGCATCATAGCATCAGCGCTGCCCAATGAGATATATGCTGGACTGTTACACTGTAACAGTGCCAAAGAGTTATGGGACGCACTTAAGGAACAGTTTGGTGGAACCGAGGAAGTCATAGAAAACAATAGGGAAATCCTGAACCAACAGTATGAAACATTTTGCTACGTTAAAGGTGAATCACTAACGCAACAATTTGAGCATTTCAGTTGTCTCATCAGTGAACTGAGGCTTGTTAACACTACTTTTACAAACTCAACTCAAAATAGCAGGTTCCTCAGGTCACTGCCAGAAAAATGGGACACCATAGCTTTTGTCACCCGAAACTCACCTGAATTCAAGGATCTGACCTTGACCCAACTCCACGGTTGACTCCTGACTTACGAAAGGGAGTTGAACCAGAAAAGGAGGTTACAAGAGTCAGGAAAAGTTACCGATGATTACACTTTCGGTAATACTGCTCTTCTGGGTCAAGAAGAATCTGGGAGCAGTGGTAAGGATCAGGGTTATGATCACTTCATTGACATAACTGCTGGTGCAAATTTTAACAACCCTGATCCTCACTCTGCAAGTTATGCATTCACTGCAAACGAAAACCAGATGTCAGATAATCTAAGCTTTGAACTCAATGATTTACAACATTTCGATCCCACTGACTTAGAGGAAATGGACATCCTGCACCAACTGGCTTTGCTAAGTGTTAGAACTAGCAAATTTTACAAGAGAACAGGGCGAAAATTCCCAGGTTTGCATGGGAATCTAAGGGTTGGGTTGGATAAATCGAAAATCAAGTGCTACAAGTGTAATAGGTTGGGACATTTCGCTAGGGAATGTAGGAGTCAAACTACTGGTCCCATAATTACTCATCCTAGCTCAAATCCTAGACCTCAAAACCAAAGCACTGTGCACTATGCCCAGTATACCCCAGCAGCTCAAGTGAACACTGCTCACTATGCTGCTGCCCCTGTGCCAGTACACTATGTCCAAACTACTGTTCCACAAATCCAATATGTTCAAACCCCTGCTCCCCAGGTACAAGTGCAAACTGTTGCACCTCAAACCACTGCTCCAGCAGCAGCACAACCAGATCAACAAAGTTTTTTCACTCAAGGGTTTGTTGACTGGAGCAGTATGCCTGATGATCTTAGTGATGAAAATTTTGCACTCTATGCTTCTAATGATTCTTCACATGATGAGTTTTGTTTAATGGCATTAGAGTCAATACAGGAGGGGGTTGAAACTGAGGAGGAACAGCAGTGCTTTGAAACAGTGGAAGAGGTGACTAAAGCAGTGGTTACTGCTGTGGCTGGTGAACTACTGTTGGGAGAAAGTTCAGGTACCCTGATTGAACCAATGACAGATCCATGGTCCGTAGAGGACAAAGAAGAAGAGAAAGAAGAAAAGGCTGGTGAAAAGAAGGTGAAAGCTGATGATGAAGAAGATCATCAATGTGATTGTGCAATGATGGCAGCTGCCAAGGTATCTCCTCAAGTTCTTGAAAAACTGTGTTCTGACAATTGCATAATTGCTTTTGCTAACATTAAAGAGGTGAATGAAAACCTTCGGGATAAAATCTTGACTGATGAGGTTAAATTTGAAAAGTCTTTAAAAGAACTTAAAAACAAATTGACCGAAAAGGAAAAAGAAATCAGCTGTCTAAAAGAAGAGCAAAGCATCACCAAAACCCAACTTCAAACTATGGTAGAAAAATACCAAGTTTGCAAAAAGGAGTTGGAATCCACCCAGATTACTTGTGAAAGATGGGTGGAATCCTGCAGAGGATATGAGGTGATGCTTGCTAAACAGATTGAAAGCAATGTGAAATTTGGAGTTGGTTATAGAAAATATGATGAGGAACATATTGCTTTTGAAAAATCTGTCCAAACCACTGATGAAGCTACTGAGCTCATCCCCACAAACAAGAATGGCCAAGAAGTGAAAATCACTAACAAACTTGGTAACAAAATCACACTTACCAGACCAATGGGATCTTCCACTTTCAAGGAGCTTGAAGATCATCAGTTTAAACCAAAATGGTCTGATGAGTGTGATATTCTTGAAAATTTCAAGCCAATGGACTTTACATCAACTGATGGTGCTAAAGCTCCAAAAGCTAAAGTCATACCTCTCAAAGATATCCCAGCAGTGGTTAAAACCTCTGCTGCAAAGGAATCTGAAAAGAGAAAGAAGAAAGAAAAAATTGATAACTTGTTTTGTGAATTCTGTGAGAAAAGGAATCATCTAACAAAAGACTGTTTCCACTTAAAAGCTTATGATCTAAACAAAACAAGTGTCATTGTTTCAGCAGAAAGCTATATTGTTTGTGGTAAAACAAACCATAAAACTCAAGCATGTGTGTATCTCAAAAACTTTGATGTGAAAAAGAATGAGTACATTGCTAAAACATCCTTGAGTCCATCATCATCATCAACATCTGTCAAATTCACCAAGAAACAACCACTGTTTGTGCCAGTTCAAACAGCTGTTACAAAACAGCTGAACCAAACATCTGTCAAAAGAGATGTTCAGGTTACTGATGCACCCCCTGCCAATCAGTTCAGGAAAGGCAGAGAAAAACAGTCTTACCAAAGGATTCCTCACGTTTATGAGACCTACAAAAGGCCCTCTAAACCCAAAGTGAACAGGCATCCTTTTGGTTACCAGCAGATGATTGGTCAGGACCCACAACAGTGGTTAGAGAAACACTGTCCTAAAACAGTTCAAACTCCTGACCTAACCACTGTCCACCATTCTGCATCCATCCCAGACACTGTTGAGACCCCATCCAAAGCCTTGTTGGCTTTGGAGACCTTAATGAACTAATCCGTTTACTTCATGTGCAGGGAGCTTCTGCATGCTTTGATAGTCTTTGGTATGTAGATAGTGGAGGCTCCAGGCACATGACAGGATGTAAAGCCCTCCTCAAAGACTTTAAAATCCATGGAGGGGGTGATATATCATTTGGGAATAATAGTAAAGGGAAAGTTCTGGGGTCTGGAACAGTGCAATATGGAAATGTAAAATTTGAAAATGTCAATCTAATAGACAATCTAAAATTCAACCTTCTGAGTGTGTCCTAAATGAGTGACAAGGGATTTGGGTCATTCTTCACAAAAGACTGTTGTAGGATTGTTGGACCAGAAATGGTCAAAAAAGATTGAAGCAATAATCAAAACTGGTCAAACTAAACTTGTTGCTCAAAGAAGTGGCAATGTTTATGTTGTTGACATGTCAAAAGAGTGTCCCAGAGCTGATGCCTGTCTGTTCTCAGCTGCCTCTAACAAAGAGACAGAACTTTGGCACAGAAGGCTGGGGCACACAAATCTTAAGACAATCACAGAAATTTCAAAAAATGGTTTGGTGAGAGGCCTACCACAAAAATTGTTTTCATGCCCTGAACATTGCATTTCCTGTTTAAAAGGAAAACAGCATAAAAGTTCTTTCAAGTCCATTGAAGAATCCAAAACAACCCAGTGTTTGCAAATGCTACACATGGATTTGTTTGGCCCAGTTCAAGTCATGAGCCTCAAAAAGAAAAGATATTGTTTGGTTATTGTTGATGACTTTTCTAGGTTTACATGGACTTTCTTTTTACACTCAAAAGATGAGACTGCAGGCATTTTGCAAGACTTTGTAACACAGGTTGAAAAGCAATTTGACCTTCCAGTGAAAAGCTTCAGGAGTGACAATGGCACAGAATTCAAAAATAGGGAGTTGGATGCCTTCTGTGT
>JARYGA010042572.1:0-20174 GCA_030545235.1 Helianthus tuberosus
AAAAACCTCGGGTGATGGAAACTACCGATCACCAACTCAAATTAAACAAGAAATGTAATACAACTTCGGATGATAGCGAGCTAAGTACAAGGATCACTATAGTGTATTGTGTAAAAAAGTGTGTAATCGCCAAGTGAGTTAACGAGAGCTGGTGAGAGCAGTTGTAATAGTGTGTGTGTAGCCAAAAATAGCCAAGTGTTTTCTAATTAGCTCGCTACCCCTTTAAAAATGGAAAATATCTACACTAACTAACATTCCGCAAATGGTGCAAGTCCTCCACGACTCCATAACGTCCACTTTTGGCTAGGCACGTGCGGAATAAACATAGAATATGCTCCAGGAATATCGCCAAGACCAAGTCCAAGTTGATACTCCTGCAAAACAATTTCGAATTCAAAGTAGATAACCGTTAGTACAAGGATCCTTATGATGATCCATGATCCTGATCCTGCAACACTTCTGAGGATCACTACTTCAGACAGAATTGAGGATCACTAAACCCAACAGCAATTGAGGATCACTGATCATTTAGAAATCCACCCCTAACAATTGCCCCCAAAATATAAGGAGTAATTATGTAAATAAACGAGTTGTATTTTGTTCTTATCCGCAATTAACCAACGGATAACTAGCCGTTGTAATCGGACTAGCCGTTACGAACATGACGTCACTGAGGTGACTATCCTGCAAAATCATCATTATAAATAGGAGTTAGAGATAGGGATCAATCTGCATTTAAATTCAAGAGAAACTCCCTTTAAATTCATATCCGAAGATCAAACAGGTATCTCTCTTTCTCTTCTTCCTTTACGTTTTCTTTCTCTGCCCCTTCTTTCTTCACCTTCTTCACAATCAAGATGATGCTAAGATCCTCACTGACGAAGGATCACAAGAAGGACATTCCTCTTAAGAGCCAGGGGATCATCAAAGATCTGGCGAATGAAAGGTGCTGCTTCACTGACCCACAAATAGACAGAATCCGCTGTTGCTTTCTGGCGAACACTGATTTCAAGCCATTTGACCCCACCGTTCTAAGTGATTACATTTCTGAAACTTGGGTAGCTTTCCCGGTCACACCGTTCACAATAGGATACACGTATCCTTTCCCTGAATTCACCCAGTCTTTCTTCTCCCTCACCGACATCTCCTATATTCAAGCTATGCCAATGATCTGGAGGGTCTTATATACCCTCGAAAGGATCATTGAGCAAGAAGGAATTGCCCTAGGAATGTCGGAGTTGGCAAAGATGTTGATCTCACAAGATTTGGATCACACTGATATCTATTCAAGCGTAAACCCGGTGAAGAACACCCCATCTTCAAAGCCACTAAGAATGATACTAACTGGAAACGGAGATTCTTCTTTGTCAGAAGGGATTCTCTCTCTGATGGAAAGGATCTGCCAAGGAAGTGGACCACCCATGGTAGGATAGAGGATCCTAAGAAGGATCACCAGATAACCTTGTTTTTGTATAAGGATCACTAACACCCTTTTGTTTCCATTGTGCAGCTATCTCTGTTTCGCACCTTATACCATCACCTGCCACCAAGGAAAGGCTCGCTGCTTTCAGAAGACTTGATCCTGCAACAAGGTCATTCAAAACAAACACCCAGGATTCACAAGAAGTATCCTCAGGTTCTGTCACTATGTCAAGTAAGTATCATGTATTTTGTATAGTCAAATATTTAAATAAATAGTTGATTAGAAATAGGATAAGGATACTTATCTGTTTTGAATGTGTAGGCGCTGGGAAATCCTCGAAATCTGCCTCTAAATTCAGTGTAACTGATCTTGACACTGTCAGATCCTCAAAGAAAAAGTCTGCTGCTAGCCCTTCCATTGTTATCCCCAAGGCTACCACTTCAAAGGGAAGAGGTGGAAAGAAAAGAAAATCCTCTGAAGCTGACAACCTTCAAGGCTTGCCTCTGATCCGCCATCAATTCCTCGAGTACTTTAATGATGTAAGGATCACTGACTTAGCTTAGTTATCCTATCCACTTGAGGATCATATGATCCTAACTTTGCATTGTCTTGTTTGCAGAAATTTGCTGAAATTGAGGACTATGTTGGAAATGTTGAGGATCTTGAGGAGAAATACTCTGATCTCCAAAAGGTGGCGGTGCTCAAGGATCACAAAATTGCCTCCCTTGAAAAGGATCTCAAGGATGCCAAAACTCAGATAGCTTCAATTCTGATCAATTTTGATTATGAGAAGAGCGAGATCACGGAGGATGCTAAGGTCTCCGCTGCCGTTGCCATGTACAAGACCAAGCTACAGATGGCTCAAGAAGCTCAGGATCCCACCTTTGATAGGAGCAACTGGGACATGGAAGGCTGGAAGGCCAGGCTGGCTGAGTTGGAGGATGAGGATGAGGCTGATGAGGTTTTGGCAATCGAGGCTAGTGGCAGTGGCAAGGATCAGGTGAAGGATATGGGAGCTGAAGGAGATGGTGATGCAGCGAAGGTGTAGGCTGCATGAATGGGCGATGAAGGACATTTCTAGACGTAGCCGGAGCCCATTTTTTAGTTTGATAGTTTGTTTTGGTTATGATGTTTTTATTGAACAATGATGGGTTGTACTCAAACAATAGTAATTAGGGCTAAGGATCATGGATCCTTTGAACAATAGGTAGGATTACAAATGGTGGAGGGATCCTCTGTTTGGGGGATGAAGCGATTGTGATCCTGCCATCTTTTGATTCCTGCACTACCAAGACCCTTAGACAATGGACACCCTTTACCTACCCCAGCGGACGGGCCATGTATTGCTGGTAGATGCTCGGGGTAGGTAATTTTGACAACCTTAAGGGGTTTAATCTTTTGTGAATAAAATAACTTTAACTTTTTGGCTTATCCTGTGTTGATATTTTACTTTCCAACTGTTGTGATGTTTATTTTGTTTAAACTTATCAAGTAGAGAAAAAATTTAAGAAATATCCCCAAAAAATTTAGGATATGATTAAGGATCACATATTCCATAGCCGAATAGTTTTGAAAAGTTATATAGTTTAAGGATCACAAGTTCAGTTGTCAAAAGATAAGGGTTACTCAAATAAATAATGAATAGAATCAAAATAGTTAAGGATCATACCTGAGAATCCAAGTTAGGATCTAACCTTTAACAGTTGTAAACAGGATAATCCAAAAGACAAACCTTAGTAAAAGGTAAGGATCAAGGATCCTTGGTCATTTATCTCCAAAAACCTGAAATAAGGTACAACTTAGGACTAAGCCAACATAGGATAAGAGTTAGTAACTGGGGACAAGCCCAACAATTCTGGGGCAAGCCCAACAATTCTGGGGACAAGCCCAATACACTGGGGACAAGCCCAAAGGATAACTGGGGACAAGCCCAAAGGATAACTGGGGACAAGCCTAAAGGATAACTGGGGACAAGCCCAAAGGATCGTATGTAAACTGGAGTATGGCCCTCACTGGCGACTATCCAAACTTAGTGACATGAAAATGCCAAAACCTTAGCTAACGTGAAAACGTTAGAAACCTTAGGAACGGATGTATGGTACGTCTACCATTATACGTAGGATCCTGAATATAGCCAGTACAATGAAATTATCAGCCCCTAAAGTGAGTATTGGTCCCATTGCCATGAACTATACCAGGATCATCGTGCTCTACTGGCGAAACTGGGGACAGGCCCAAACTAGGGTCAAGCCCAAATAACTGGGGTCAAGCCCAAATGACTGGGGTCAAGCCCAAATAACTGGATACTTCAGTGGATACTCAATCCTCAGTTAAAGATACCTGAACCTTCAAAACTCATAATCAAGTGAAAGGAGGATAAAGGATGCAGGATCCTTATCCCTATATAAGAGAATAAAAGAATGAAATAGTTTGAGATTAGAAGATTACCAAGATGAGGATCATCCGTTCTGTAAGGATCCTTCAAGGATACTGGTCAGGTAAGGATCATGGATCCTTGTCACATAAAGTATTTCTTCAAATGGATAGCATTACAAGCCCTTGGTAGCAAATCACCTTCCATTGTTAGCAATCGATATGCCCCCTTTCCTGCTTCAGCTTCAATCAAATAGGGGCCTTCCCACTTTGGTGCTAGCTTTCCATCAGCGGGATTGGTGGTATTCTGAAATGCTTTCCTTAACACCATATCATCAACTTGGAATTTCCTGATCCTGACATTTTTGTTGTAAGCTCCAGCCATCCTTTGTTGATAACTGGCCATCCTTATCCTTGCCAAGTCCCTGATTTCTTCTATAGTATCCAGGTCTTGAACCAAGTTTTCAGCATTTTCTTCTGGATCACGAATGCTTGTTCTTGCAGTTGGAACCACCATCTCTGTAGGGATCACTGATTCTGCCCCAAATACCAAAGAAAATGGAGTTTGGCCTGTAGCATTCTTGGGAGTTGTCCTATCAGCCCAAAGCACATAAGGTAGTTCTTCTGCCCATTTTCCTTTCTTGGATCCAAGCTTCTTCTTCAAATTGTTGATGATGATCTTGTTGGATGATTCTGCCTGACCATTAGCTTGTGGGTGGACTGGTGTTGATGTTATCATCTTAATCCCCCAACTGTCACAAAAGTTAGTGGTTCTATTCCCAATAAATTGGGATCCATTATCACAAATAATCTCAGAAGGGATACCAAATCTAGTAATAATGTTTCTTTTAATAAAGGATATAACTTCCTTTTCTCTGACTTGAGCAAAGGCTTCAGCCTCTATCCACTTAGAGAAGTAATCAGTCATAGCAAGCATGAATACTTTTCCACCAGGTGCCTTAGGAAGCTTTCCAACTATATCCATTCCCCATCTCATGAATGGCCAGGAAGAGGATATAGGATGCAAGAGCTCTGCTGGTTGGTGAAGGATATTACTATGCCTCTGACAAGGATCACACTTCTTGGCATACTCTACAACATCCTTCTTCATAGTGGGCCAATAGTATCCTGTTCTCAGGATCCTTGAGAACAATGCTCTGCCCCAGTGTGGTTTCCACAATCTCCTTCATGGAAATCCTTTAGGACTTCTTGGATTTCAGGATCCTCAATGCATCTTAGATATGGTCCTGCAAGAGATCGTTTGTACAACATATTATTCAATATTGTAAATTGAGATACCTTGATTTTGAAAGCCCTAGGGTTTTCTCCTGTAGGAATCTCTCCATGTTGTATGTATCTCATGATTGGAAGGATCCATGATCCTGAATGAGATTGAGTATCATCACTAGGGATGATCGCAGAATCCTCTCCTATCTCCATAGCTACATGATCCTCGATAGCCGGGGTCAGGATATGGATAATAGGGATCTTGATATCCTCCGGGATCTTCAAGGATGATCCTAAATTGGCTAATGCATCTGCCTCTGCATTCTCTTCCCTTGGTACCTGTGTCAAACTAAAGGGTACAAAAGAGAGTGCCAATTCTTTGACTATCTCCAAATATTTGATTAGCTTTTCGCCTTTAACAGCATAGGATCCATTAAAGTGATTAGTGATCAGTAAAGAATCTACATGTACCTCAAGATACCTGATCCTCATATGCTTTGCAATTTGCAAACCAGCTATCAAGGCTTCATACTCAGCCTCATTCTTGGTAGTTTGAAATTCACAAGCTATGGAGTGGGGTATTATGTCCCCCTGTGGCGATTTTAGTAGTATTCCAAGTCCTGTTCCTTTTACATTGGAGGCTCCATCCGTGAAGAGAATCCAAGAATCCTTAGTCTCTTCAAGTTGTTGGACTTCTAACTCAGCTTCCTCTTGCAAGTCACTACTAAAATCCGCCACAAAGTCAGCTAAGGCTTGGGATTTGATGGCAGTCCTTGGTTCATATCTTATATCATATGCACTTAGCTTCACTGCCCACTTAGCCATCCTTCCTGACATTTCAGGTTTCCTGAGAACATTCTTAATTGGAAAATTAGTCTTAACAATAATGGCATGAGTCTCAAAATAATGTCTCAATTTAGTGGATGCCATAATTAATGCAAGGATAAGTTTTTCTAAATGTGAATACCTTGATTCAGCATCAAGTAAGCTCTTACTTACATAATAAACAGGATGTTGTGTACCTTGGTGATCCTTAACAAGGACCGCACTTACTGCTTTTGAGGATACCGCCAAGTATAAGGATAACACATCTCCTTTTTCTGGTTTCATCAAGGCTGGGGCTGAGGATAGGTAATCTTTAAGAGCTCTGAGGGCACCTTCATGCTTCTCAGTCCATTCAAATTTCTTGTTCTTCCTCAGGATATCATAGAATTCTTTACACTTTTCTGAGGATTTGGATATGAATCTGTTCAAGGCTGCGATCCTGCCCGTCAATCTTTGCATATCCTTAGCATTGGCAGGAGATTTGATATTCACAATAGCCTTAATTTGTTCTGGACTTGCTTCAATGCCCCTCTTTGTTACCATATATCCTAAGAATTTACTTGCCTTCACACCAAAATGACACTTGGAAGGATTAAGTTTCATATTATATTTATCAAGGATATTGAATGCTTCCTCCAAGTCTTTAAGGTGATCCTCAGCCTTCTTGGACTTAACCACCATGTCATCAATATAGACTTCCATAGTGTGTCCAATTTGTTCCTTGAACATCATATTGACTAGCCTTTGATAAGTAGCACCTGCATTCCTTAATCCAAATGGCATAGCAATATAACAGTATATACCAGTTGGGGTCATAAAGGTTGTATCCTCTTGATCAGATGGTTCCATCTGAATTTGTTGAAATCCAGAGGAAGCATCCATAAAAGTCAACAACTCATGATCCGCGCTAGCATCCACCATGGAGTTAATGTGGGGTAATGGGAAAGGATCCTTGGGACATGCCTTGTTTAAATCAGTAAAATCGACACATACCCTCCACTTTCCATTCTTCTTTTGAACAACAACCACATTGGCTAACCACCTTGGATACTTAACCTCTCTTATCATACCTGCCCGAAGTAGCTTATCTACCTCTTCCTGGATAATAGCATTCATTTCAGGTGCAAACTTCCTCCTCTTTTGATGAATTGGCTTGAATGACCTGTCAATGCCAAGTTTATGAGTAATTATATCTTTAGATATACCTATCATATCCTCATGTTTCCAGCCAAAGGTGGTTTTCCTTCTTTTGAGGAAGGATACTAGCTCCTGTTCAATATCGCTAAGGATCCCTGATCCTATGAAGATCTTGGATTCAGGATCATCAGGATCCATGAGGATTTCTTTCAAATCCTGTTCTCTTGCCTCCAAGACATCTCTTGAAGGATACTTTAATTGCTATTGCTCCCTTGGTCTTGAGGCTGGCTTCATTGATGAGGTATAGCAATTTTTAGCCTCCTGTTGATCACTCTTAATTTTCACCACTCCTCAAGGACTTGGAAGCTTTACACATTGATGATAGGTGGACGGGACTGCCTTCATATCATGTATCCATGGCCTGCCAAGGATAACATTACAACATGATAAGCAATCTATAACACAAAACTTTTGATAAGAATGCAATCCTTCAATATAGATTGGGAGTTTGATGTCCCCCAATGTATTCTTAGTTTCTCTACTGAATCCCACAAGTACTGAGGATCTTGGGATAATATCAGACTCTGGGATATTCATCTTCTTGAGAACATCAAGCTGAATGATGTTCACAGAGCTTCCTCCATCTATAAGGATCCTGCGAACAAAGTGGTTAGAAATAAATAATGTAATTACAAGACCATCATGATGAGGATCCTGGACGTCAACACGATCATCCTCATCAAAGGTTATGACTTTATCCTGGGTGACAACGGAGGTCCGGACGGGTCTGTCTCCATTATCCATCTTGGTTTCCTTAGCATGTCTTTTTGCTGCTGAAAAGGAGGTACCACAGATATCTGATCCACCGGATATAAAATTTATGACTTGTGCATCTGCTGGAGGAGCAGGAGCCCTTTCTGGGATCCTTTCAGGATCCCGGATCCTTGATTTCTTCCGTCCCAAGGGTTCCTTCAAATGCCCCTTGCTCAACAAGTAACCAATTTCCTTTCTCAGTGCAATACACTCTTCATTGAGATGCCCAAAATCCTCATGATATGCACACCACTTGGACTTATCCTTTGTAGCAGCTGGTTTATCACTCTTCCTTGGCCACCTAGCTTTCTCACCTAGATTCTGCATTGCAAGGATTAGTTCATTGTTATCAACAGAAAAATAGTATTCAGAAATAGGAGGATAATCCTCATCATCCTCTTCTTGTTCCACTGAATGCACGTTCTGGTTGTCAGACTTATTGTAGAACTTGGATTTGTTATTCCTGAAGTAGGATCCTTGTTTCTCCTGTTTTGAGGATCCTGCTAATCTATCCTGGATCCTTTTGTCATCCTCTAGGCGGATGAACCTAAGGGCCCTGGTTCTTACTTCATCAAGATTCCTGCAAGGTGTCATAACAAGATCATCAGAGAATAATGAATCCCTAAGCAATCCCATTTTAAAGGCTTCTACAGCCGTACCAATATCCAAATTAGGAATATCTAAGGATTCTTTACTAAACTTAGTGATATAATCTCTAAGTGATTCATTTTGGCCTTGTGTTACCCTATATAGATCACTGGTTAATCGTTCAAACTTTCTACTACAAGAGAATTGACTATTGAACAAATTAACTAGATTAGCAAATGAAGTAATAGAGTAAGGGGGAAGACTTAGCAGCCATTTAAGAGCAGATCCTGTGAGTGTGGATCCAAATCCCTTGCATAGACATGCTTCTTTTAACCTTTCAGGAATTGGATTGATCTCCATCCTCTCCCTGTACTGAGCTACATGTTCCTCTGGATCCGTTGAACCATCATACAGCTTCATAGATGGTATCTGGAATCTTTTAGGTATCTCAGCATCACACAAGGGTGGTGCAAAACGAGATATCCTATGGCTACCATCTGCGATTTCAGGAATGGGTTTAACCACTCCCGGTACACTGGATATCATATCCTTAAGCTTCTGTAGCTCTCTAGCCATAGCCTGATTAATACCTGTATCCTGCATTAAGCCATGGTTAGTGTTATATGAATTATTAAAAATGTTACCTCCCACAGGATTCGTGTTTGGATTTGCGGATGTGAATCCATATTGTCGAGACTCTGGTATGATTGAAGGACCAGAGGGAGCAATGGTCTGCATTGGTATGAAGTTTCCTTGATGAACGTCCGAGCTCTGAGGCTGCATACTTCTCAAGAACCCTTGATCCTGAAAGACGTTGGATCCTTGAAGTTGAGATGATCCTTGAACCTGAAAGGATCCTGGGATCAGAGAGGATCCTGGGACCATAGAGGATCTTGGGACAAGGGAGGATCCTTGGACCTGCATGCATTCCCAAATATCCTCCTGACGTGAAGTATCCCTGATGCTAACAAGAGGATCCTGACGGTTGAGAAGAGAATCCTTGAGGCTGGAAGTGAGAGCCAAATGCCTGACTCATAGTTGCTGTTCCATAACGCCTTCCTGGTAATTCACCCAAGTATTGCACGTCCGGAACTGCTAAGTGTTGGGAAGTTATGACTGGAGTGTCGAAGTTCAGTGATCTTGGCATCAGAGGGGAGTGATCCTCCACTGATTTCTTCTGTTTCTTGATCTCATCGATCTCCTGGAGGATCCTTTCGTTGGTTTTGTCCTGCTCTTGTGCATGATTCCTCATCTGCAAAATCAGAGTGTAAAGATCATTAGTATTAGGATTAGTTGAAACAGAAGAAGTTGGTGGTTTTTGGAAAATGGGGGTTGGTTTCTTCGCAGCATTCTCAGCATTCTTCTGGGATCCAGAAGGTGGTGGAGGCAAAGGAGGAACGCCTTGTGAAGAACTGAATGACGGCATCACGTTTGAAGTGTTCTTTGCTGAAGAAGCCATCTGCCTGGTTGTTATGAACCGAAATGATCACGAATATACGAATCTTCTTAGGAATGAAGCACCAATTGCCCCACGGTGGGCGCCAAACTGTTTTGGTAAAAAATCAAGCAATGATACTGCAACCAAACTTTCTGTTGTGAGGTATGATGCTTGAATTGATGAACAACAATAAGGATCACTATGAAATGTAATGAACAAGTGACACTAAGATTTATACGAGGAAAAAGCCCTTGATCAATGAATGATCTCCGGCATAAAAAACCTCGGGTGATGGAAACTACCGATCACCAACTCAAATTAAACAAGAAATGTAATACAACTTCGGATGATAGCGAGCTAAGTACAAGGATCACTATAGTTTATTGTGTAAAAAAGTGTGTAATCGCCAAGTGAGTTAACGAGAGCTGGTGAGAGCAGTTGTAAGAGTGTGTGTGTAGCCAAAAATAGCCAAGTGTTTTCTAATTAGCTCGCTACCCCTTTAAAAATGGAAATATCTACACTAACTAACATTCCGCAAATGGTGCAAGTCCTCCACGACTCCATAACGTCCACTTTTGGCCAGGAACGTGCGGAATAAACATAGAATATGCTCCAGGAATATCGCCAAGACCAAGTCCAAGTTGATACTCCTGCAAAACAATTTTGAATTCAAAGTAGACAACCGTTAGTACAAGGATCCTTATGATGATCCATGATCCTGATCCTACAACACTTCTGAGGATCACTACTTCAGACAGAATTGAGGATTACTAAACCCAACAGCAATTGAGGATCACTGATCATTTAGAAATCCACCCCTAACATTAACGGAAAAACAATATTCAGACAACTGAGGATACTCCTCAGGATCCTCATCTTCAACAACGTTCACTTTCTTGCTGTCATTCTGCCATATGGCTTAGAGCGATATGGTTTATACGAGGATTCTGATTTCCTGTTGGTTGACTCATAGGTTGTGGACGAATTCAACCTCTCTTGCATCTTTTTGTCATCCTCCAGCCGAATGTATCTTAAAGCACTGTTACGAGCTTCGTCCAGATTCCTGCAGGGATTCATTACAAGATCCTGGTAAAATTGAGAATCTTTTGGCAATCCCATCTTGAAAGCCTGCACGGCTATTGCAACATCAAGATGTGGGATATCCAAGGATTCCCGACTAAACATGTTCACATAATCCCTCAAGGATTCCTGAGGTCCTTGAGTTATCCGGTAAAGATCACTGGTTAGTTTCTCAAAACTTCGACTGCAAGAAAATTGACTATTAAAGAAATTCACTAAATGAGCAAACGATGTAATTGAGTGAGGAGGAACATTTAAGAGCCATTTTAAGGCTGATCCTGTTAAGGTAGAACCAAAACCCTTGCACAGGCATGCTTCTTTGAGATTCGAAGGGATAGCGTTGATTTCCATCCTTTCCCTATACTGGGCAATATGCTCCTCAGGATCCGTAGTTCCGTCATAGAGTTTCATGTTGGGGGTCTGAAATCTTTTTGGGATTTCAGCATCACAGATGGGATACGCAAACCGTGATATCCTGTGGCTGTCCTGGGACACTTCTGGAATTGGCTGGACCACCCCAGGTACACTGGATATCATGTCTTTCGGCTTTTGAAGCTCCCTGGAAAATGCTGATGTCATACCTGCATCCTGCAAAGATCCAACACCATTAGTAGCAAGAGCATTATTATTATTAGATACATTACCAGTCTGAGGATTCTGGTCATATCCTGAAGCATATCATGAGCTTCTTACAGTTGACACTCTTACTGTAGAGGGTATCTCAGGAGTATGATTCTGGGAATGGCTAGGTACAATATTCCCCCGGTTATCCTCAGTATAAACCGCAGAACTGAAGTTCAAAGCACTGGGTTGCAAGGGAGTGACAGTATCTTCAACAGGCCTGCTTGATCCGGATTTCAAGAGTTGTATCTCTCTCATCAGCATCTGATTAGCTTCCTGCTGCTGCCTCATCTGTTCCTGTACACTACCAAACAAATTTAGAATTTCTTCATTAGAAGCCAAAACAGGACCAGATCCCTGGATATTGCGAGCGGGGATAACATCCCGAGCCACATGAATTTCAGTTCCTTGTGAAGAGGCTTGCGTTCTCGAAGGAGGTGGTGGAATCACCGAACAAATTGTTGCAGAGGTTGTAGCAGACACGGTGGAAGAGCTCATGTTTAATCTCGAGGCCATTGAAAATAGTGTGGCAAAAAGTTTTGAAAATAGAAAACCAAGTAACGATTTTACGAAAGCTTTTAGTAGAAGTAGCACCACTTGCCCCACGGTGGGCGCCGAATTGTTTTGGTCAAAAATTACCGAAGCAATTAAGTGATCAAATTAGTTAAGTGAGGCAGTGTGCTGAGAATGTGAGTTGAAAAATATGTTGGCTTGTTAGTTTGCAAAAACAGTTTTCAGGATACGGCTCAGGATATTGAGTTGTATCTATGATCAAACAATGAGCTAAAATTTAAAGGATGACACGGGATGTACGAGGAAAGCACTTGATCAATCTAGATCGCCGGCACAAAACCTCGGGAGTTGACAATCGCAGCTGCCTTGTTCTTCTTATTGCTTCAAATATCAGGATACAGTGCATGATATGATGCGGATCAACTAAGTGTTACAATGTAATTTGAATACAAGTGTAAGTGTGTTGTGAGTGTTTGCAGCTAGAGAGAAAAAGTGTACGAGAGATTGCGTGTCCCTAATCTGATCCGATCAATCCCTCTTATAGCAAAAGAAACTAACTAATTATCCTATTATTCCAGGATTCAACGAATATTCCATATGTGAACGTTGTAGTCCACGTCTTCCGGCTTCAACGTCCATAATATAACTGATTTGCCCGAGTCTTGAGGAGAAGAAGCCCACCTGACCGTTAGAGACTGGTTACAACAATCTGCACATGAGTTAATTAGTTACTACCAGGATATCGCATCAGGATGTTACCAATATCCTGATCCGGTATCCTGATCACAACAAAAGAAATATAGTGAGAATATTAGCCAGGATATAAGAACAGAAAATCTCCCATAACAGTTTGTATGAGGATTCTGACTTCCTGTTAGTTGATTCATAAGTTGAGGATGAATTCATCCTCTCTTGCATCTTTTTATCATCTTCTAGTCGAATATATCTCAAGGCCCTGTGTCGAGCTTCATCTAGGTTCCTGCAAGGATTCATTACAAGATCCTGATAAAATTTGGGAATCTTTTTGCAACCCCATTTTGAATGCCTGCACAGCCGTTGCAACATCAAGATGTGGGATATCCAGAGATTCCCTGCTGAACTTATTCTCATAATCCCTTAAGGATTCTTGGGGACCTTGAGTTATCCTGTAGAGATCACTGGTTAGTTTTTCAAAACTTTGACTGCAAGAAAATTGACTGTTAAATAAGTTGACCAAGTGAGCAAATGATGTAATTGAATGAGGTGGAACGTTTGAAAGCCATTTTAAAGCTGATTATGTTAGAGTAGAACCAAAACCCTTGCATAGGATTGTTTCCTTGAGATCCGGAGGGAAAGGGTTAATTTCTATCCTTTCCCTATACTGAGCAATATGCTCTTCAGGATCCGTGGTTCCGTCATAGAGCTTCATGTTGTGGGTTTGAAATCTTTTCGGGATTTCAGCATCACATATAGGATATGCAATGGGATATCCTGTGGCTATCCTAGGACACTTCTAGAATTGGCTGGACCACCCCAGGTACACTGGATATCATATCCTTCAACTTCTGAAGTTCTCTAGAGAATGCTGACGTCATACCTGCATCCTACAAAGATCCAATACCATTAGTATCAAGAGTATTAGTATTATTAGACACGTTACCAGCCTGAGGATTCTGGCCAAATCCTGAACTTCTCACAGTTGACACCCTAACTGATGAGGGTATCTCAGGACTATGACTCTGGGAATGACTAGGTACAATATTGCCCCTGTTGTCCTTAGTATATACTGCCGAACTGAAGTTCAAAGCTCTGGGCTGCAAGGGAGTGTCAGTATCCTCAGCAGGCCTGCTTGAGCTAGATTTCAAGAGTTGTATCTCTCTTATTAGCATTTGGTTGGTCTCCTACTGTTGCTTAATCTGATCTTGTATACTACCAAACAAAGTTAGAATTTCATCATTAGAAGACATAATAGGAGTTCCCCCTGAGGCAGCAAATCCTTGAACATTCTGAGTGGGGATAATATCCCGAGCCACATGAGTTTCGGTCCTTCTTGGAGGAGCCTGAGGCTGTGAAGAGGGTTGCGTCCTTGGAGGTGGTGGAAGCACCGAACCAATTGTTGAAGAGGTTGTAGTAGACACGGTAGAAGAGCTCATGTTTGATTTTGAGGCCATTGAAAATAGTGTAGCAAAAAGTTTTGAAAACAGAAACCAAGTAATGATTTTACGAAAGCTTTTAGTAGAAATAGCACCACTTGCCCCACGGTGGGCGCCAAATTGTTTTGGTCAAAAATTACCGAAGCAATTTAGTGATCAAATTAGTTAAGTGAGGTAGTGTGCTAACAATGTGTGTTGAAAATATTCTGATTATCTCGTTTGTAAAAACAGTTTTCAGGATATAGCTCAGGATACCGAGCTATTTCAATTATCAAACAATGAGCAAAAAGGTAAAGGGTGACACGAGATATACGAGGAAAGCCCTTGATCAATCTAGATCGCCGGCACAAAACCTCGGGAGCTGACAATCGCAGCTGCCTTGTTCTTGTTATTACTTCAAACTTCAGGATACAGTGCAGGATATGATGCGGATCAACTAAGTGTTACAATGTAATTCGAGTGTGAGTGTATGTGTTGCGAGTAATTGCAGCTAGTTGAGAGCAGAAGTGTGTGAAAAAATCATGTGTTCCTACTGATCCGACCATTCCTTTATATAGCAAAAGAAATAACAACCTATCCTAAGAATGGGGGATTCTTCGAATATTCCCCTATGAACGTTGGAGACCCTTTCTTTGCGGCTTCAACGTTCTCTTCTCAACAGCTGAGTTCGAGTCTTCAGGAGAAACAGTCTTCGTGACCGTTATAAGCAAGCCTTTCTAATCTGCACGTGAACTAATTAGTTATTACAAGGATACTGCATCAGGATGTTACCAATATCCTGATCCAGTATCCTGATCATGATCAAAAGTAATACAGCCAGAATATAATCCAGGATATATGTTCAGAAAACCACCCACACCAATTATATTATATTATATTATATTATATTATATTATATTATATTATAATTAAAAGAACATCATAACAGGGTATGTGGTTGGAAAGATTAGATGGCAGTGACAAATGACACATTGTGATACCACAATTTTCCAAGATAATTATACATATATTAAAAAACAAAGCTAATGAATAGTAGCTGTCACATCATAATTAATAGTAAATTTTCCTTATTGGTTGTCTTTGTTGACTTTTTTCCCCTATACCCTTTTTAAGTGTGTATATATATCCATTTTCTTCAAAGTTAGTTAGATTATTCATCATGGTGGAGTGGTTTTGTGGTTGTATGTGTTTTAAAGAGACTCAAGTTCAAATCATGGGGTCTTCTTCTTTTTTTTTTTTTTTTTTTTTCCATTTTCTGCTTACATAACTTCACGTCATCTTCCTTTTTCTCCTCTTTCACACGTTTTTCTGATTGTATTTATATAATTCTTATTCCTTATTTGTTGCGTTAGTGGATGCTTAGACATCGCAATAGTCACAATCGCCAGGAGTTACTAACTCGCTTGCTACCAACGGCTCTGTTGTATGAAAACTCCACTTGTCAACTTAAAAATATGACACTAAATAGCACAACTTTAATAACAACCAAGTATTTAGTCGCAATAATAGTTTTACAATTACTTAGTTTTGTCGCGCCGCAACGCGGCGCGCAGCATTAAAACCTAGTTTGATAAATATAAGGAAAGTAAATGTATATAGCATGTTTTAGGTCTATTTCATGCATCATCGTTGTTATCTCTTCTTATCCATATCTTTGTTGGCTTAGATTCAACAATGTTCTTTCCTAGGAGGAGGCTGCCTCATTTTCCTGGTCATATCCGTTGTTGTATTCAACCCGCCCTCATTACTGCCCTTTTCATATATGGATAATTTTCTACTTTTTTTTTTTTTTTTAATATGTGATATTTTTAATCCCACAGGATATAAAGAATATAAAACATCTTGTCTTTTAGAAGCTGGTATTCCCTGTCAGAGTAATTTGAATTCTTTATTCTTAAGGCATTGAATTTAATCATTATACATCAGTTAATATATTATTCCGCGTTAACATGTTTCAAAATAATTATACACTTAAAAAGATATGAATAAATGATAATGTTTGTTATATCACCCATGCTTAAAGCTATTATATACGAATAAATTATTTAATTCTATCCAAGTCTGTTTCCCTCATGCTTAAAGCTAAACATAGTTTTTTTTTGGAAGATAGGGAAACCAAAACAAATCATTTTATTTTTCATTCTTAAACATAAGAAAACGATTAAAATATAAATTTTATTCATCTTTTAAAATTTATAAAAGTAGGAACAAATTTCATTTATTTATATAACTTACATATGTATAAGTCATGGGTGGATTAACCTATACATGCATAAGTAAACTTTGAAAACATATCAATAACTTAGGATTATGGGTTTTTATATACACAAAATATTTACTTTAATGAGCGACATAAAGTTCTAAAAATACTAACGGTTGACAAAAACTACAATGATTTAGGTCTCATATTTTTGTTATCTCTCAACAATATAGTATTATGTAATAGATATAGCCCTCAAATAATATGTATCTTAACTCTTAAGTTCGAAGTTTTATACAAACTTTATTTTAGTTATCATAGGTTATAAAATACCTGATACCTTTTATTGATCAACCAAAAGGTATCTAATATTCTGTCGACTTATTCAATATCATCATTTCAAATGCGAAATAGATGCATTTAAACCAAACAGTTGAATATGTAGGTGAGACAGGTCATATTCACATTAAACCTTAAGTAGTTGAGGATTAGGATTTAAACGATTACAAGTTATTGTAGCATATAAAAAAGTTAGTGTGAAACAAGCAGAAAGTCTATAATTGTAGGCAATCTTGATGATTTACACGAAATGGGTCACCCTCATTTCTTTTTGTGTTTATCTTTGCTGCGTCTCTATCGGTCAAAGATTTGTAAAGATCTTTGTTGTTATATTATCCTACATAATTATTAGAATAATATATTAGATTTTATAACTTAAAATCCATTCGCAAATTTTAAGATTAATCTTGACTACGATTGCGCCGGGGAAAAAATCAGATAAAAATGTATCAGTTAAATGGTTGGTGAACCATGTTTTCCAATATGGATACAATAATTTAATCAAACTGAAACTTGCTGGGAGATTTCGAATTTTTTTTTGTAAATTGTTTCTTCGTGTGCACACGGGCAGAGCCGTACCTAACACTGTGTTCCAGAGTTTACTAATGGAAGGAAAGGAAAATAAAACATGTCGTGTTCCCGAGTTCCATTTAAGGAAGGAAAAGAATGGAAATGAAAAGAAAACTAGGCTAAATTCTTTAGTTTTTCTTTCCTTACGATTTGAGAGGAAATGGTGGGAAATACATTTTTTTTCCCTTTCTCATCCTTTCCTTTCTCACTTTTACTTTCTTTTCTTTTCTCTCGTTAAGTTAACTCAGGAACATAGCGTAATGCTTTCAAATCTAGGCAACGGCCTAGGGCCTCCATAAGAATCGAGGCCACAAAATTTTCAAAAATCTTTATATATCATATTTGTATTACTCTATTAGGTCCAAATAAACAAAACAAAATTATATTTTCGCAAGGCCCAACAGAAGAAACAATTTTAAAATTAAAGAGCCCCAATTCCACTCAATGGTGTCACCGATTGGGAAAAATTAGAGGCGAATTAGGGGAAATCAGTGGTGTCGCAAGGATAATCCAAGTTGGTTAACGGCTATTTTTATAGTAATCTCTATATATTGTGATTTACATAATCGTTACCCCCCCTAATCCCTAATTGAACTTTAAATCTTTGAATTTTTGGTATTGTGCTTGTGATTGAGACTTAGAAGGAAGAAATCAAAACCAAAGTTTTCTTTATACCAATTCAAAGGGCCTCACCTTTGTAGTTTGCTTAGGGTCTCAAAAAACGTAGGAACGACCCTGCACACGAGAAACACACTAAAATGGATTGTATTGTATTGTATGCTCATGGGAAACCGGACTAGTGGAGATAGGAAAGACAACTTCAAGTCAGTGAAATGGCATCGGTCTTATATGATAAACTAGGTAATCACCCGGGATTGCTTCCCGGGCTCAAGAAAATTTATTATATTAAAAATTATTTATGATTAATATACTTAACATTTAAAATATATACGTATTTTGTTCATTTTATAACGTTTTGAGTCTAATTTTATTAAAAAAAAATTGGACTCAAAGGGTTTATACATTATATGTGCATACCGCAAGCGGGCGTAGATTAAAAGTTTTAAACCAATGATCTAATTTGCATTAGTTAGCAGTTCCGCAACAAATATACAAGAATCGTTGGTGCAGTAATGTCTATCGCCTCCGTCAATACGAGTCGTAGCAGAAACAGTTTAATTCAAGCTTTATATTGTAATAAGTAGAGAAAAAGGCAAGGTGGCAATATTGTAATTAATGAGAAATCTCATTAAAGCCTTGGCCTATAAATAGGAGGCTTATGTCTTAGATTAAAGACTTTTGCTCATTTGAAGACCTAGAGCTAGAGAGAGAAAGTCTAGAG
Organism: Helianthus tuberosus; assembly: GCA_030545235.1. Lineage (NCBI taxonomy): Eukaryota > Viridiplantae > Streptophyta > Magnoliopsida > Asterales > Asteraceae > Helianthus > Helianthus tuberosus. Next base: position 18,622 of record JARYGA010042572.1, read on the forward strand.
AGAGAAAGTGACATCGTGATTCAGGTGCTTTGTACGATTTCATACGTTTCAATAGAATCACCGATTATATTACGTCTCGTGTGTTCGGTCACGTTTGTGTACGGATTCCGCACGTCACACGTTCGGTTCGCAATCGTTACGAAGTCAAAACCGGTCCTAACAAGTGGTATCAGAGCAGGAGCTCGATTGCACGGATCAAACACACTGATTCATACAGGATTTCATCAGATTCAGATCCAAAATTGCATCAGATTTGATCTATTTCTTCATCTTTTTCATATTCTTCACGTTTTTATCAGAAAATCATCAAATTAAACGACATTTTACGGATAAAATGGACTAATTTTCACATATTACAAGCGAAACACTGTTTTAAACAATCCTTGAAAGAATCAGACCCTAATTCGACCTCAATATTGATCAATTTTGTCAAAAATCGACCGAAAATCATCTTAGATCGTTCGAGTATTACCAGTTCGTTTGAAATCATTCCTCAGTTCGTACAAATTGAGGTCAGATCGTTTGAAAAGTGTTACCAGTTCGCACGGTGTGGTCCAATTCGCATGAAATATCATCAGTTCGTTTGAAAGTGATCCCAATTCGTTTAAAAGTTCATCAGTTCGTTTGAAAGTGATCCTAGTTCGTTTAAAAGTTCATCAGTTTGCTTGAAATTGTCTCAGACCGTGTGAAAGTTACCTCCAGTTCGCACGAAGTGAGAAGTCAAGTTCATACGAAGTGAATCAGTCCGTTTGGAAGTCGGCCAAGTTGTTTGAACTTATATTCAGTTCGTACGAAGTGAGTTAGAAGTGGTCCAGGTCGTGTCTTTGTGATCCAGGTCGTTTGAGATAGTTACTCAGGTCGTGTGAAGTGGTTATAGACTTTCCAGGTCGTTTGAGATAGTCACTCAGGTCGTGTGAAGTGGTTATAGCCCTTCAGGTCGTTTGAATTTGATCCGGGTCATAGCAGTTCGCACGGTTTGACAATTTGAACCTCAGTTCACATAGAATATTCACCAGTTCGAGTACCAGTCTGATTCAGTTAATTGATAAGTGTTTGAACTAATCTTGTGTATTTGTGATTCAGGTGATTAAAAGGTGCTGTGATTCGAGGAGTTAGCATCATGGCTGAAGAGTTCTACAACACGTTCTACAACGCGTTTACATCCGAATCGTCGGAGACATCAACCGTCACACCGAAATCAATAACAAAAATAATCAATGATAACATAAAACATGATAACTTCTATGGAACCTATTCGAAACCACCTAAGCTTGAGAATATAGAGGATTATACTTGGTGGAAAGAAAGATTCCTGAACTGGACCAAGGCATACGCTCACGAGAGCTGGTTTTGCTTGGAATTTGGTTACGATAGACCTGTTAATGACAAAGGAGAAGAAATTTCACTCAAAAGCTTAACAGATGAAGATAAAAGGAAATTTTCATATGAGCAGAAGATGATCGCCTTGATTCAACAATCTATCCGAGATGATATATTTTCTTTGTTAAATCATGATGGGTCATCAAAATCGGTTTGGGAAGCGTTAAGGGTTA